>CAXIPT010000003.1:805022-849274 GCA_964030475.1 Tethya wilhelma | reverse complement strand
GGGGGGGTTGTAACAAAATTTAACAATTATAGTTACGACTGTGTATTGTAAGTCCATGCATGCATATGTACAATGTCATAATGTAATTACAAAAATAATTAATAATATTACTTTTAAACAATCATGATCTCATGCAGACACATGAAGTCATTGTTAACTTGCACATTCACGCCTGCAGCAAAGTGATATAGAGCATAATGTCATAATAATTTTTGTACTCTTTATCTATCATGTATAAACATATGATATTGCACTGATAAATATTATTAAGTATTATATGGATATCACATGTTTTGATCGTGCATACATAGGAGTGCCATGGCCTGATCGCAACAGGTGATAAATTCTTAACATTCATTGCATGCCTCATGACATTGTTACCAGTGAATAAAGAAATATTTTGAATCACAGTACACACCTATATAATTATATGCATGCAACAAAGCAAACATTCAGTGATTTTGGGATATTGTTGCATGGTGCAAGTTATTAAGCTGCAGCAGAAAACTCTGCAAAATGGCGACAAAAGAACCTAGCTTGGCACAAGATTATTTTGATTACGTTCTTCTTGGTAAGACAGGTATGGGAAAGAGCACTACTGGAAACAAACTGTTGGGAATTTATGAAAACAATCGTGATAGTTATACAATGGCGGAGCACAACAGCAGTATACCTAATTTGCTGAAATCAAGTGAAGAAGATACTTTTGTCGTGGTAAGTGAAACGGCTACAAAGATACAACCACATGCCCCGCACCCCCTGCAGTTTAAAGAAGGAGGAAGCATGCATTCTACTACAAAAAAATGTCAACTGATCTCCAATGATTCACAAGGAATTCGAGTACTCGATGTTCCAGGTTTTTCAGATAGTGAAGCTGCAAGGAATTCAGGTGGTACAGTTTTCACTAGGAATCTTGCACTTGTTCGTAACCTAGTTCGTATACAAATGGACAAAGATCTAAAGATCAGGTGTGTTTTGTATTTCTTGCCAGTACGAGGACCACTGGAGAAAAGTGATGGAGTCCAACAAGAAGAAATTAATGTTATGCTTTATTACTTTGGATCAAAAATACTTGATCATATGGTTCTTGTTGCCACAATTACAGCAGATATGGAGCAATCATGCATAGAAAATCCTGGAATTAATCCTTTCAGTGAAAAATCAAAAACTCGAACAAATGAAGCATTCCGTACAGCTGTTACACTAGCCTCTGGTATTGAATTAAAAGAATCTCCTCCAATTGTTTGCATTCGCAGTAGTGACACTGGCCAGCACATCCGAGATATGCTGACACAAGCTCTGCAGCTGGAAAAGAAACCTAAAACTCACTCGGAGTTAAAGATTAATGAAAGTGTATGTTCAAAATGTGCTATAAAATTAGTCTTTGTTTCTGGAAGTAAGTATTGCGTCAACCCAGCCGGTGAAGATGAGCCTCAGAGTCAAATATCTACAGTTACTAAATGTCACTCTCAGTTCATACCAAAACATAGCAAAATTACCAAAGTTGTGGGTGGTGTTGCTCACATACTTACTGCAGGGTTGCCATACATGTTTATGGAGAAGTCACCTTGGCCTGGTTTTTTCAATAATGAGGAAAAATGCATTCATTGTGAAAAAGAGCCTGGCTCTAGAGGGTGCTGCGAAATTGGTAGTAAGGACAAGAATGGTGTAACTGTTGAGCATACCAACAAAGTTGGAAAGTGTCTTGTAGTAGCTAGATCTAATTAAGTAATTTACCATTGACAATAATAATTATAACATTTTAAAAAATAATTTATAACTGAATGCCATGTATATACAACTATTGTTAACTTTGTGCATCTATGCTAAAAATAATAATTTAAATTATTATGTGATGCTAACCATATGTACAGGTAGCATACAATTCATATGTATGGATTATATAGTATTGATTGTATATAGCCGTAGGAATGGGCTGACTGTCACATAGATATGCAATACACAGGTTACCCGGCAACTGCAAGGCATAAAACTCACAACTTTCCAATGGTACCGGTAACGAGCACTATTGGGAAGCCACAAGGGTGCCATTTTTGTTCTCCTAACTGACTTATTTACTTACTTCCTAATAAGGTACTTGAAAATTGCTAGCTAAAAAACTAACTGGACCACACCCTTTGTGTGAGTGTGTGTTATAATGTGTATGATGGACTTCATCATGTACGTATGTAATTATATTGCAAACTATTATGCCAACAGTCTGTGTGCCTACACTCTATATATATATGGAGAGGGATTTGTGTCAAAAATAAAACGCGATCTGCTCTGCAGAAAATCGATTAACAAAAGCTGAAAAGTCTGCAAATTGATTGGCAAACTTGCAAAGTCAGCAATTCGATCTGCATGATTGATTGGCAAATTTGCAAAGTCAGCAATTTGATCTGCATGATTGATCGCACGTTACAATCTGCGGAGAAACTCACCTGTACAAAATTAAATGCGATTTGTAAAATTTGCGAACTTTTAGCTGTAAACGACCTTTTCCAGCAAGTCGGTTACAAATCAGACAACACCATGAATAAAGACTAGCACAAATATGGACATTAATATTATAAACAGCATAATTATATATACATACACTATCGATTAATACTTTACATACTTTAATATAGTGAGGCTTGATTATTCCTTTGTATTTATTATACTGTTTATGGTTGGGCAGGGGGGCAGAGCATGCAGAGGGGGTTGTCTTGTTGTCATGTTTATATTATTCTGGAAATTATCATTATCATTACTGATCTCTCGACATACAATTAAGGAGGTGACAAAATTAAAAGATTGAATACAGATATAAGAGAAGGATCAGCTGATTAGGCCAGGACTTTAATTCTTTGAGCCAAGTGAATTTCTGCGCTCTTGAATACTGCAAGTCGCATTTAATTTGCACGTATCTGCGCAGTTGACGCATTATTTTTGTCTCAAACTGTGTACAGATAAACCATGCTGCATGCAGATCGAATTGCTGACTTTGCAAATTTGCCAATTGATCATGCAGATCGAATTGCTGACTTTGCAAGTTTGCCAATCAATTTGCAGACTTTTCAGCTTTGCCAATCGATTTTTTGCAGAGCAGATCGCATTTTATTTTTGACACAAATCCCTCTCCATATATATAGGCCTTGTGAAATTATGCTAGCATAATTAATTTTTGAGAATAATAGGGAGTTTGGAGCATTGAGAATAATGCTGGAATAATAGGTAAAAATTTTGTGATTTTTGGTAATGGTCATCACACAAGAATGCATGAATGAATATGAAGATTGTTGAGGTACAATAACTACAGACAAAGAGAATGCACATAACCCCCCATGTACTCCAAAAAGCAGTTTGGATATGGTTAAACTGTTATATTTTTGGTCGTGGGCTTGTTAGTGTTGTTACAAGCCTTATAAGGTGAATGTGCAAAATTAGCTTGCTACACTTTACTATGATGAGCCTGCTACCAAGAGAATAATGGGGATCATGAAAAAGAATAATATGGTCATGTATTGGGAACTTAAGAATAGAATAATAGGTAAATTTTTTAGCATAATTTCACAAGGCCTATCTATATACCAATCGACTGATTCACCTACGTACCATGTGTACACATCTCAGTAAAAGTGATTCTCAACACACACTCTCTTGCCGAGTGTGATTTATAATCTGGAAGGACTTCTGGACCAACTGCAATGATCTGAGAGTGTGTGTACATGTATGCCTATGTACATACACGTACATACAGTGACCAATAGTTGTAAAACGGATCTTACCTCTCCGACCATTTCATGTCCAGGAGTGAATGGTACTCTGCAAATTCTTCAGCAACTATCATCCTGGGACAGTCCAGGCACATTTCACACACACACACACACACAGGTAGCAAATTACCATAACAATAAGAGAGAAAATAAACATAAATCTGACTGTGGTGATAATTCAAAAATGAACACACATCATGATGTGATACAACCATAGCATGAACATGAATCTTTAACACAACACATGACAAAACTTACCATTATTCCAGAGATAGAGACTGATGTTAGTCCCACACAGAGCCACCTTGCCCACCTTCACGAGTAGATTTTGGTCCGGCGAAAATTCTGGTCCGGCCGGCCATAATTTTCGCGAATCATTGAAAACTTTGGCCCCAGAGGAGGTTCCGCAGGGTCAACGGGTCAAGTTATTAGTATCACGTGCGCCATATATAATGTATTGCTGAATGAGTTTACCATTGCGCCCCTAGCTTACAGGGCTGAAAACAAGCCTATACAATTTCTACCATCTTTATGCTTGTTTTAAACTATCGCGCCCTTCAAAAGATTTGTCCAGAGACGGCATACGCATGACCTTTGACCTTTATCTTGTTATTGGCCCGTCTAGTAGCGCTCTCAAGTCGTTTGAGGCTTTTTTAACGTCTTACCTTTGCCATCTAAGCGCTTCCAAGACTGCGGCAACAGCAGACAGCTATTAGAGGGCCAGTAGAAACTAACTCGGACGGAGAAAGGAATGCAATTAACGACGGAATTACGCCTGACCTTTTGACCCCGCGGAACCTCCTCTGCTTTGGCCCTACCCTGAAAATTTTGGTCCGAGTAAGAAAGCGGAAGTTCTCACTAGTCACAGGCTGCTTTATAGACTCTGTTATAAGATGCTTCTGGGTAGAACAAGTCTAGGTAAATGTAAGAGTAGTCTCTACAAACTCTGTTGGAGTTCCATGAACCTTCACAGGTCCTGTTCCTGGTGCCGCAGCGCACAGGCGAATCTGAACTCCTGGCCACGTGATCCGAACCCCCACCCCGGCCCCGGCCCCATGCCCAGGCCCAGTGCAATACAACTTTCCACAAGTTCAATTCTTCCTACATGTAACATCAACTTTTCACCCTCACCAAATCAACTCAATTTACCATCAATAGCATATCAAAATCAGTCATAAAACAAACAACAATAAGCTATGTACAGTTCTGCATGATACAAAATCAAAATGGCTCCAGCTGAAGAACGATCAATTGTAGCTATTTTCTATTCTTTTTGCAATATCAACCATCGATCTGACTGGACTTTAAATATATAATATTATTAATCAATATTAAATATAATATATTGTACTAAAGTCCAGTCAGATCGATGGTTGATATTGCAAAAAGAATAGAGAATAGCTACAATTGATCGTTCTTCAGCTGGAGCCATTTTGATGATGACTAATCTTCTTTAAATCTGCATCTCCTGGGTCTAGCTGTTGCCTCTTCTCTTTGCATGTATTCGTGAAATATGTTTGCAATGGATGTTGCTCCACCCCCATTGAGAGACCAGACTGACCTTCCTCGGACCAAAACTTTTAATTGGTTGCCTGAAAATTATGGTCCAGGGTAGCGCACACCTAGGACCAAAATTTTCAGAGGGGGATCAAAATTTTCAGCACAGGATTCCGAAAAAAATGGACCCGGACCAAAAATTTCAGAAAATTCATCGAAAATTTTGGTCCGGGGGACCGAAATTTTCAGGACCAAAATTCCAGTGACAGCTCATCACCTTGAGGGGGAGAGAGAAGAACCTCCTTGCACTTGTAGGAAGAGACGGGCTCCTCTTTCACCTAGTCTGGACACCAGACCCTTTCTTGCTAGTTTTTAGGGGGGTGGGGAATAGGCGGAGAAAAAAAAGGAAAGAAAGGGTCTGCATGGCAAATAACCTAGTAGTAGCACGGATCCACGTCCAAAATCGAGACGTGCCCGCATAATGATATTCATGGGCCTTATCAAAGGCCTTGTGGTTGTGTTACTCCACAGCTACATATGCTTGGCTTCGCTGCTGCAGCATTAGCATAGTAGCAACAGGGCTTCGTGGTTTACAAATTATGAATATCATTTTAAAGCCCATGAATATCATTATGCGGGCACGTCTCGAGGATCCGTGCTACTACTAGGTTATTTGCCAGACCCTTGCTAGCAAGAAAGGAAGGGTCTGGTCCCCAGACTATCTTTCACCAGTCTTAGAGTCGATATGGGGGGTGGTGCAGCTGACATCTTGGTGACTAGCCCCGCCTCTTTATTAGGTCACTGACAAGTAGAATTGACGACCATTGCCAAGTGTATGGTCATGTGCTGCGAGTGGGTACGTGTATGCGGTAAACGCATCTGTCTAGCTCTCATCTCGAAATAAACAGCTACTAAGACTAAAGTGAAGATATGGCGTTTACTAAGACAGGATTGATGGTCTCTATTGTCCAATTCTTGGCTATGGTAAGCCTGCCTGTGTGGCCTAGTCTCGCTAGCCAGACTCTCCGCATTTTTTTTTTTTTTTTTTTTCTCTATGAAAATTTTTGTCGATTAAATGACAAAAGACAACATGAGTAGCACAACAAAATGCTAATGTAAGACATGTGTCTATGTAAGGAAATAAAAACACTATTCTAGTTCATAAGTCTTCTGAAAGATGATTTGAAAGTAAACGTTTAAAAGCAGAAATGGTATCAGAGGACACAACTGAGTCTGGTAAATTGTTCCATGTTGTGATTACATTAGGTACAAATGATGACAGTAAGTAATTACTTTGGGCAAAGGGTCTATTAAATCTATGAGTATTATATACACGATTACGTAAGTGACTATTATATTCAGAGTGGTGAGGTATAAAAACACCAGAAGGGAAGTACATTGCATTGTGTATGATGTTGTACATGGTTGTGAGTTTAAGGTATTGCCTGCGGTTGGAGAGAGAAGGAATGTTGAGAAGTCTAAGCATTTTTTGCAGAGAGTCTGGCCTGTGTGTGTGTGTGCCTATGTGTTTGTGATGCTCCTATAGAGCTTCAATCCGAGCCGACATGGGTAGTACACAAAAGTTGTTATCTAGGAATATATGTCATTATGTGCCTCTAAGTCACTTACATATATCTATCAATAGTTTTCAATTAATGACTATATATTAGACAGTAACATGAATTATAGTCATTGTATGGTTTTAGTATGCACTTTCACAATAATTATGATGATGTGATGTACAGTGTATACTTAAGACTATTTTATAATTTCTATACAATTTTCCTACAGTTGGCGTGCATTGGAGCAGTCGTAGCCGCAGTCTTCACTCTCAGAGAGACAATAGAGTTAAAAAGCACGGACAAAAACCTACCCAAAGAAATTCGGCTCCCTCACATCATTGATCTCACTAACCCCACCATCAGAACCAAGCTAGAAGCCACGGGAGCTGTTGCTATAGTGTCAGGACTTGTCATACCTCTAGGTCTCCTCATGGTGCTGATAAGACCTTGTGGATGCGAGCAGCTGAAGCTAGGGAGAGTGATGACAGCTCTGGTAAGAGTGCAATATTAGTCTTTTGAACTAGGACACTTTTCTGTAGAAAAATATGCTAGGAATTTGCACCTGACAGATTGCCTATGTCAAGGATATGCGGTAATACTGTAATCTTGTACTGTATTGCTGTACATTTGATGAGGTCTCATGATACTCTGTATTTGAGGCACAACTAACCACTATTTCGACAGTGTTTTTGTTTTTTTGGGGGGGGGTGGGGAAAATTTGATTCTTGCTTATCTCCAATGCTGTGATTGTCTTATGTTTTGATAGGATTTTCTCCTGGTGTTGTTTGCTACCTGTGGCTATGGAGTGGCTGGAGTACTGGGGGCCATCACTGCCAAAGACTGGAGTGAAGACATTGTGCCTCATCTGAAGTCAAGAGACATTGTCAAGACCATACAGACAGAGATTGCTGCAACTGCTGTGAGTTAGTCATTAACAATGAACTATTGTGTTTGATCATTGCACCCAGGCTCTCCCCATTAACCTTTCACAAAGAAGGGAGGGGCCTGGGTATACGAACCTACATCACATACATTATGCATGTTTGCCTAGTAGTGTGGTCAAGCTATCCACATGTGTTAACGGAACGTGTCAATTATAGAAGTTACTAAAAAGAAATCATGATTTTTATATTGTATTTGTAGGCTAGGAAAATGCCCATATTTGCCTCCGAGTGTGTACTACACATTTCTTAGTAGTCTTGCCAAAGCAGGCTTGCCCCCAAGTTTACTTTCATGGGGTGGATTGCATGTGGTCATTCTAACCACAAGTTGGTGTAACCCCCTTTCATAAGTAACCTATACTTTGCCTCGTACCAGGCTCTCTCCTTTGACCTTATACTAACAGTAAGAATAGAGGGAAGAGCTAACCTATATCTCTGACCTGGTATATACGATCAGTTGTACACCAAATCACGTATACTGCTATTGCTACATACACACATGTACATGTAGGCCTGCTCTCTATTGGCTCTTGTTTTGTGTTGTGTACTGCTGGTATTCATCGTCCTCCATCTCAGTGGCAGTTGTAATAAAGAGAGAATGACTTATACTGAAATAAAACCTGGGAAACCAAGGTTTGGGGAGGCTTCCAAGTTTGAGTAAACAAGAATACAAATTCAATACTGTCCATATTAGTAAAGTATTATAGTCTGTTTTATAAAAGAAAAATACAATAATTTTGTAATAATAATTTTGAAAATTACAATGAAACTTACCGTATAGCGGGTATTTTTCAGGGGGTAAAATTTTCGTGGTCTTTGAAAACTTCGCTGATTCGTGGAAAAAATTTTGTGGTCACGTATACAGCATGTATGGATTAACCACAACCCAGCCTTTATTTGTGGTAAAAATTTCGTGGTTTGTCCGTCAACCACGAAAACCATGAAAACTTTACCCCACGGAAAATACCCGCTATACGGTATCACATACATTAGAGTAACTTTTGATGATTATTAAGTTTGTTATAGCACCATAAGTTAAATCCAGCTAGTTTGTGAGAGATATGATCATGTAACGATACAATTAATTGTCGATGAATGCGAATTGTGGTATCTTGTTGCTATGATCTACATAATACTTCTCAAATTCTTTCTCTTTGTAAGNGTAGCGGGAGAATAAAGGCTCTGCAGAAGAAAAAAAGAGATATCCCCCCCTAAATCAATAGTGCTCAGTTCAGAAAAAGCTTCGGAATACTTCAATAACCATTGCTTCTGGAGATATAAGAAAATCAATCAGTGACCTCATTAGACAAAGGTCAAGTGTGTTAAAACCACGTGGTCTATTGACGACCTTTACCTGCTCCATAATGTACCAGATTTTGTTTGCTACCTTTTTGGCAGCAAAGAGTATAAAAAGGCGTACTACAGATGAAACGGAGTCTCACTATACGGTTAGATTAATGATTTGGTAAGTGTTGTTTGCTACCTGTGGCTATGGAGTGGCTGGAGTACTGGGGACCATCCGGGGCACTGCCAAAGACTGGAGTGAAGACATTGCGTTTATATAAATACATCTGAAGTCAAGAGACATTGTCAAGACCTTACAGACAGAGGTGGCTGCAACTGCTGTGAGTCTGTCATTAACAAATTGAATTATTGTGTTCAATCAAAGTTATGACCCTGGAATATTATGCCATACTGAACTACCACTCAAAATTATAATTATGAGTTATACCAAAATTTAGATATTAACTACCACTCAAATTTATATGAGATAGGTATTAGATCAAAACAACTAACACTCAAATTTATATGAGATGAGGGCAAAACTTGTATACGAGATAGGCCTGTTGGCGCTTTTTTTAATGGTAGTTATAGTGGCTTATTTCGCAGTCCTATTATATAGCCTCGTACCCAAGCTCTCCCTTTTATAACCTTTCACAAAGAAGGGAGGGGCCTGGGTATACGAACATACATCACATACATTATGCATGTTTGCACAGTCATGCATATGTCAATCTCTCAACATCCATATAAGTCGAGCCATCCACACGTGCTATAGAAACGTGTCAGTATAATCATACCGTATAGTGAGTAAATTTGGTAGGCTTAAAATTTGGCGAATTCCCATTTTGGGATTGTTGGCGATTTTTAATTTGGCGATTCAATTCCGTACGCTGCATAGTTTATATGCACGCACGCCGTGCGTATTAAACTGTTTGGCGATTTTTAATTTGGCGATTTGAAGAATAATTCGCCAATTCGTCAAATTTAATTCTCTCCAAGTTTACCCGCTATACGGTATATAATTATATAGTTGATTAGAAGTAACTAAAAAGAAATCATGATTTTATATTGTATTTGTAGGCTAGGAAGATGTACATATTTGCATCTGTGTACCATACATTTCTTTTACTACTTGCAATTTGTAACAATATCTTTGTGCATGGTCAGCTGTTATTACAAGCTGTAGTGTATGGTAACCAAATTGTAATGTTACTGGTCATGTTTGATGATACAGTGGAACCTCTGATAGTGGACCATCCCAGATAGGGGTGCTGTATTATAAATCTCCCAACAAAGAAAATTCTTCATTCCCAAACTTCCATATAGATTGTAGCATACAAACAGAACCTCCGAGAAGAGGACAACCTCTCTACAAAAACAAACAAGCTGAATTTATACTATCTCGAAAGTGTCCTTTGTTCAGAGGTTTTAATTACTGAGTTTTACGTACATCTTAGTTTCTACATAATAATGATCATAGATTCCAAGAGAATAATAATATTGACATTTTGTGGCTTAAAAATCCTACATGTAGTTTTGTCTACCTGTAGAGTTCAAGCTCACTTGCCCCCTTTCTACCCTAAAGTTTTGAGTCACTGTGGTTGATTGTGGTCAATCTTACCACAAGTATGTGTGCTAACCCCACGTGTGCATGTATGTAGCAATAGTAACACACATCATATACACGTATTATGTGATTGGCATATACAACTGATATATACCAGGTCATGCGGGATAAATTACATAACAATGCTAGCAATATAAGGAACATTATAAATAATTATTATGATTATTGTATATGTACATGCACTGGCACACATGTTCAGGCCTGTTCTCTATTGGCTCTTGGTTTGTGTTGTGTACTGCTGGTATTCATTGTCCTCCATCTCAGTGGCAGTTGTTCCAGAGAGAGAATGACTTATACTGAAATAAAACCTGGGAAACCAAGGTTTGGGGAGACTTCCAAGTTTGAGTAGCAGTAAGTGACAGTTTTATACACAGTCTGACCCATATGTCAAGTTTAAAAAATGAGACTATTTTTCCTTCAAGACATATCTCAATGTTTTGTGCATGGATCACAGTGTCTGTTTGCTATCAATGCTATGTTACTTAATTCTTTTTTTTTTGTCCGCCATAAATATCATGAGTGAAACATTAGGCAACATGATTCTGTGCTTCTTTCTCCAGCTGAGTCACATACAGAAACGCATTCATTAGTTCCCTCAATATAGATAAGTTTAGTAGCACATTTTGAGCAGACGTTTCTCATCTCAAAATGCATATGATCCTGTTTGTCTGGTCTTGCTGCATCCAGCTTTCTCCTTATCTCTACACCACTATCATCCTTGCCAATGTAGACAATAGGAGGACATTCAAAAGTCATCGCCTACAACTGTCTTGACAGCTGTTAGAAGCACTCCTTTCACATGATCAATAGCTGCTTTTGTTCAAATGGATTTGCAACATATTGGGCCCATTGAGAGAGAGTGGCAACTATAATCATGTGCTTAAATACTTTCGTTCCAAAAAAGTAAAACATGACCTCAATTTCTTCCTGCAGATAACCAGACGCTTTCTCTGGTACTCCTCGTCTGGCAAAAAGTAAAGGATATACTTTAGCTTCAAATTCCTGTCTATTTGTATATAATGTGAACTAGCTGACGTATGAGAGCAAGATTATTTTTGAAAAAAGAGTGCTTGATGTACCAGTATTTTCTGATAGTAGGATAAAAATAGGTGCTGTTTCGCGTGGTGAATTAGGCATTGGCAGTGTCCTCGAATTTTCAATGTTTCATTTGACTTTAGTTCACAGTTGTCTGTTGTACGTTGTCAGAGAGTGTGTACTTAAAGATGAGGCCATAAAATTAATTATTATTATTCTATTAATACAAGTAGTAAAAATTTTAAAAAAATAAATAGTGTAGGAATGGGCAGTGCGGTAAAAAGTATTGGAACAAGGCATGGTCTCAATTTCGACACATGACTACTTCATTTTTATTCTTGATCCTTCATATGGATTTTCTGAATCAGTGTTGTGTTGCGATGATCTGTACAATAATACCGTAGCTTCATTCTTTGCATTGGTTCAAATTTCTCAGTACTGTAGCTATAATCACTTGGCTACTAAAGAAGTGGAGTAAACTATAACAGACAGGTATCTAACTTAAACTAGACTGCCAGCCAAGAGTTGGGCATAAAAATGAAGTAGTCATGTGTCGAAATTGAGACCATGCCTTGTTCCAATACTTTTTACCGCACTGCCCATTCCTACACTATTTATTTTTTTAAAATTTTTACTACTTGTTCATTCACTTTTTTTAACAGTATAGTGTGGAGACTATCAGAGACTGGTTAGTCCCTACAAAAAGCCTGAGTAGCAGCTATATGCACTACATTATGCTGGAGCAAGCTAATTTAATGCGCATGCGTATAAAATGCCACGTGGATAGATAATGACCTTTGAACTCTACCTACAAAGATGGCTGCATTGTAGTACATGAATTTATACGCTAAGTTTTAAAGCTTTCTAGTTTTTGTTTAGGCCTATTTATGATGAAAACGAGTATCAAGGAATGTAGTACCCATGAAAAGAACTTACTTTGTGCTGTCAAAGTTGGCTCAACACATTCTGGGTCTCTGGAAATCCTTTTCAAGTAAGTCAGTTAGGAAGTAAGTACGTACGTACGTACGTACGTAAGTTAGATGAACAAAAATGGCACTATGGTGGCTTCCCACTAGCGCTCTCTACGAGTGCTGCAGAAACTTTTTGTGAGTTTTAGGCCTTGCATGCAGTTGGTAATCTGTCAGTGAGAGCTTCTGAGCAACTTTGAAGGTTTAATTTTGTTTGACTAGATTTTTATGGTGGCCAACATTTTGTATAGTGTCTATGGGACATTCGACCCATTCCTACTATACGTACTACCGTACGTATGATATTTTGATCCCTTTTCTTTGAATGTCTTGTGCATGATGTATTGTGGCCCTTGTATGTTTGTTATAATAATTAAAATTGATTTTGTAGTTTCCTGCATACATGCAGTTGTAGATATAGATCAGCAAATTAATTTAACCAAATACTACAACAACATTAATTTTATTTATAACATGATTTCTGGGAAAATTATTTCACAAGCTGATAACGATAGCATATTGCTTTTACAGCGACTACATCTAGAGACAGTTACATCATCTTACATGGGAGTAAAGATAGATGGATAAAATTACTACAATGTTATGATTGTCAAATTCATCAGATTCTGGGTAGAGGTGTCAATGGTGCAGGGCAGGCAGATTCTCCTTCTGTTGATGGAACTTGCACATGAATTACAGAGATTTTGTGGCAGTGATCTACTTTTACTGCCACTTCTTTTTTATCCTCAGTCTTTACTCTATAATCTTGTCTGACATGACAGCAACCGGGTGCTCCTGGTTCCTTTCCACAGTTGGTGCAAACTTCACCAAATATGTTGAATGGAGAAGTCATAATATAATTAGGTATCAAAATTGTTGCCACGGTACTGAGTATAACCCCAGCAATATAAGTGAGTATAGCATGCTTGGGCGTGAAAAATGGGTGACATTTGGATTTGTGATAGTCAACACTACTTCCATCATTTGTCTCCAAGACGGATGCAAGTTCTTTGTTCCCCTTTATGTAGACAATTCGTACAGCACACTTTGAGCAAATATCGCTTTTGATTTCAAGCTCCAAGAAGTCTAGGTTGTCTGGATTTTTAATTTTACTGATATTTTCTCTTATTTTCACGCCAGTATCATTCTTGTGAATAAAAATAACAGGTGGACATTCAAAACCTTCATCAAAATCCAATTTAGTCCTTGTAGCTTTCCAAACAGCAGTTTTAAACACTCTTTGGGCTTGATCAACAGCCATTTTTATGCGTCGAGGTGGTGGGTATTCATCATCATATGGAGAACAGGTAGTTACCAGAATCATGTATTTGAATACTTTCATTCCAAAGAAATAGCATATGACATCTATTTCTTCCTGTAGGACCCCTGTTGCTTTCTCCATTACTCCTCTTTCTGGTAAAAAATACAAAAGATACTTGATTTTCAGCTTTTTTTCTAGTTGTATACGTACAAGCTGACGTATAAGGGATAGATTGTTTTGGTAGACTGATCCTGAGACTGACCCACCATGTTCACTATCTGCAAATCCTGGTACATCGAGTACACGAATTTTGAGTGTGTCATTGGAAATTAGTTGACATTGTTCTGTAGTGGAGAGTATGTCTCCTAGATCTCCTTCTTTAAACTTGGGAGTTTGGCCACTTGGCTCCATCATCATGGTGACACAGGGTACGTACTCTAGACTTTTCAAAAGTCCAGGAAGCTTGCTGTTATGTTGGGTTAATTTGTAGGTTGGTTCATTTTTTTCGTCAAGCCCCAGCAACTTGTTGCCAGTTGTGCTCTTTCCCATGCCTGTCTTGCCAAGAAGAACATAATCAAAATACTCCTGCAAGTAATCTCCATTTGAGTCTTTTGCTTTACATTTGGCCATAATTCACAGCAATGACAATTAACCAATTGAACACTATATACTGATTATTAACTTTATAAACAGCTGTGTTAAAACTTGCTCCCAGGTTCTTTGGTGTGGTTGGATGCAACAATGCCTATAAATACGGTTACAATCCTCATTTGCGCATGCGCAAGTGGCGCGCGCCGCGCCGGAAGGCCTTTCAGGATTTCGGAAATTCCATGTTGGAAATGGTCGGCAGCCAAGTCACAAGTACAAACACTGTAAGTGATCATGGCTGTTCACATTTCTTGTCGTGGTTTGAGCTGGGTGAGCACCTGTGGCGGTGAGATCGTCAGAGGAGCCGTCAAGGGCGGCACTCGTCCCGGAGAGCCTCTCTACGTGGCACGAGTTCAAGCTCCCGATGGTCAATACCATCCCTGCAAGGCAGCCGCTTCACATCAAGATGGCGCTCACTACCATTGGCAAAACGCCGAGAAAACCTCCCACCATTACGACCTGCTTGTAGTGGACGATCCCAGCGTTGTCACGCTGACCTGGGTGAAGGCTAAAGGCGGCGACATCCCCGCATATGCCGTCCAGGGAGAAAGAAATGGTCTCTACGTGGGGCGTGCCCAACACGGCTCTGAGCTGCTCATAGGTGAGGTCAATACCATTGAATGTGCGTGCATCGTTGTGACTTGTTGGAAGGCTCATAAGAAAACAGAATACGAGGTCCTGTGTGCTATCCCTCATGCTATGATTTCATCCTCATGTCGCGACTGAGTCCGCTGCTGAGTTGAGCACAATATATCAACCAATCTGAACGGTTTTTAATGCTGAATTATGATCATTTTGTGATTGTTGATTTATATTTTCGATAGCTATGTTTAGTAGAATCATCTGTGTGTAACTTGTACACTCTTTTGATGTATTATCTTTTTTCATCAGGTGCTTGACCACTATTTTGAACATGTCTTATTGGCTGAATATTTCCCTCACAACAATTATCATGATTTCATTAGCATTGATTATCGTGTTGATACTTTTCTCGTGATCAGATATATTGCTCGCTGGGCACCTGCATGTTTTAAAATCAAAATAAATTTATGTACTGAGTATGTGTAATCTAAGACGTATGTACTGGCATGTGTTAGTAAAGGCATGATGCTAGATGATGAATTTGTGTCTCATCAGGTCACATGTTGGGGAATACCAAGCAAACCACAGTGAGCCTGTAAAATTCCTCAGCATATGCATAGTATGTTGTCTTATCACTGATCAATAATTATTGTCGAAAATGCACAATCTGGATTATCAGTTTATATACTCCAATTTTGATCAGTAAAACACACTGGCGACTTTTTGGATACAAGCTTCACTCCACACAGAATGAGTTGTACGCATTGCTGTACCTGAGCTACAATGCTGTATTTTGCCGTAGAGTATTATCCAATACAATAGTGTAAGGTCATTGTACTACACATTGACAATGAATAAGAGTCACATGTTCAATGTGCAGATTCACAACTGAGGGTTGTCATGTTGAACTCTGATCCACATGCAATGATTCTGATTATAGCTAGAGTGCATTAGCAAGACAATGAAGTTTTGAGTAGCATTGTGTTTTCATGGTGACCTAATTCACACAGCTAGCAATATAGGGAATGGCCAATCACACTAAAGTAAGTACTACGGTTCAAGTTCAGTTTTCTCAGCCAGCAGAGCGCTCAAACCGCGATTTTTAAGGGGCGTGGTATTGTAATTGTGGCGCGGCACTTTCTTCTTATGGTGGGCATTAACTAGGAATATCTCTGATCTCTGATATATGAATGGAATGGTGCGTATAAATACTGTGGTTTTAGTAGCAAAATACCTGGCTAACTTGTTTACGAGATACAGTATAAAGTACCTACAATTCTTACCTATCTCTCTTTCACCGTTTTATCCAGCTCCCTTGCCTCGCTGAGCGAAGGAGAGTGGCTCCATTGTTGGAAGAGAGTCCGCCATCAGTAGTTGAGGAAGAGAGTGAAGAGAACTACAGCACAGACAACTCCATGGATGAGCTGAATCCTTCCCAGGTGATTCATTACATCAGCAATGTGTGAAACACGTTTGTAGTGTACAATGTTCAACATGTAAGGCCTATAGTAGATTTGTAAAAAGTGTGTGGTGTGTGAAGCTACATAGTGGTACATCTGTGGAGACAATGTGGCTACATGGGTGTTGTATGTTTCAAGCATAGTGTGATGTTTCTATGTTGAGAATGAGAGAAAGGTTGTAGCCTCGTTCCCAGGTTCTCTCTCTCTCTCTCCTGTGGGTAATAAACTACAGTAAAATATGAATCTGAGAGAGAATACCTGGTACACAAAATCACATGAATAATGTCACCCATGGAGAGCCAATATACGTATATAAAGAGACAGTATGCCTTTAGCAGAGAAGCTAGCTCGATCTCTCTGCTGTATTTCTATGAGATAGGTATATGTAATTCACATGGCCCCCCTCTCTCTTTCTCTCTCTCTTTCCTGTTTCACTACTCTTATCATTTTCCACTGGTTCATAATAAAGATCGAATTAAGAACCTTGTAACATTCATTGCTGGGAAATGCCGTATAGCACAAAAATTTGGCGGATTTTATATTGCCGGTTTCGGTAAGGACTGCCAATATTAAATCCGCCAAACCGTCATTTTTGCGCATGCACATACAGAATAAGTGTATTGCTGCGTGCGCAAATGCCAAAATAAAATCCGTCAATCATGAATTTTTGACAATCCGCCAAATTTTATTCCTGCCAATATTTTGTGCTATACGGTATGTGCTTTATTAACAATGTTCTTTCTCTTTCCTTGCCTACCAGGAGGAGCTAAGAGAGCTGAGGAAGGAGTCCCTCATTCCCACTCCAGTCACCACTGACTCCAATGACTATCAGATCTACCAGGCCATCGGTGAGCAGATGGATGGCTCGTGATATTGTGTAGAATGTGTGTGTGTACAAGTAGTCTGTACATGATGGTGCTAAAGTCCATCTGGTTTGAGAATGCTGCCGGAAGTGAATTAATTAGATTCATAACCATACTTTTTCTATGGGCCAAATAGCTAACTTTTGATTGGTAAGTTGTAGAAAGCTGAAAAAGCAACCAAAAGGACGAGAAGATCGAGCGATTTCCAATGGTGCTTGAAATTTTGAAATCGGTTGGATATTTAGAAAGTTATTCAAGTTTTTCTACCAGCATTCTCAAACCAGATGGACTTTAGTGATCCTTACATACCAACCTATTGGTGAGCAGTTGGAAGGTCATGTGTGTGAATGTGTGGAAGAGACACCTGTACCAATTTGTACCAATAAATTTGTGGAAATTTTGTGATTAGGTCGATCAAATACTTTCCCCAAAATTGAGTAAACTCTATGTTAATTTTGGCTTTAAGTTTAGATCGAGACTGTACCCACAAAGACATGCTAGCTTTTACATGAACAACTTCTTCCCATTGCCAACTTCACACACACACACACACACACACACACACACACACCCTCCCTCCCTCCAGGTGTTGGATGTGCCGGTACTGCCACCATCCTCATAGCCCAGTTCAAACCAGCCCAGCTGTTCACCGTGGTTAGGTACATCGACCTTGAGGTGCTCACGACAGACCAACTGGAGGAGGTAGAACACGAGATGAAGATATCCCAGCTCCTCCATCATCGCAATATAGTGTGTTATCTGACCAGCTTTGTGGTAGGGACTCATCTGTGTGCTGTGCAACCTCTGATGCATTACGGTGAGGGAGGGAGTGTGTGTGTGTGTGAGTCAATTACGAATGTTACATGTAAGTCAGCAACCCATTCTCTGTATGCTAAAGTTACTGAATCAGCAGAAAGAGATTGCTGACTTGGTGATTCTAGGCAATAAAATATTATTCAAGTATTCACAAATTGTTTGATTTTCCTCTCTCTCTCTCTCTCTCTCTCTCTCTCTCTCTCTCTCTCTCTCTCTCTCTCTNCTCTCTCTCTCTCTCTCTCTCTCTCTCTCTCTCTCTCTCTCTCTCTCTCTCTCTCCCTAGGCTCCTGTGCTGACATCATGCACTCTGCCCAGCCCTTCAGAAATGGTTTCAAAGAGAATGTGATAGCAGTCATCTTGAGAGACGTGATCCAAGGACTGGACTACCTTCACAACCTGGGCTACGTTCACAGGTAAGTTACGGTAGTAGGCAGATCATCACTACAGCTTAGCTAGTATTGTACAAATTGATATTCCCAGTGATGGTAGTACTGGGTACGTAGGAATGGCACGGATGGGCTGTTAAAGCGTAATTTAGGCCATGTTTTTAGGCTTGTTTGAAAGAGAATGAGCTAAAAAGTAGTTAACAAGCCTGATAGTGTCAAGCGCTACCGTCGCTAAAGTACCAAACTAAAATATGCCAAACCTCCAATTTCTTATTCTTCTTATTCTTTATACCATATATTGTATCTCTCTCNCTCTCTCTCTCTCTCTCTCTCTCTCTCTCTCTCTCTCTCTCTCTCTCCAGGAGTGTCAGAGCCAAACATTTCCTCATCTCTGAAAGTGGGCGTGTCAAACTCTCCGGTCTCAGAAGTGTTGCCTGTATGATAGCCGAGGGATCAAGAATGAAATCTCTCCACGGCCATTTCTCTAGCACTGTGGACAACATCTGTTGGTTGGCTCCAGAAGTACTGGCTCAGGATCTGTCAGGCTATTCCTTCAAGTCTGACACCTACAGCATCGGGATTGCAGCTCTGGAGCTGGCAACTGGAGAGGCACCGTTTGCTGGACTACCAGTTACTGAGGTATGTAGTACAGTGGTAGCCTCGTCCCCAGGCCCTCTGTGTGTGCTGCTATATAGCTTAATAATTTATTGATTACATTGGCGATCTTTACCGGACACACGTTGATCGTCACTGGCAATGTAATACCGTATAGCGGGTAAATTTAGCGGGCTTAAAATTTGGCGAATTCCCAATTTGCCGATTCAATTCTGTACACTGCATAGTTTATATGCGCGCACGTGCGTATTAAACTGTTTGGCGATTTGAAGAATAATTCGCCAATTTGCCAAATTTAATTCTCGCCAAGTTTACCCGCTATATGGTACATCAATGATAGCAGCGTGCAGAAGGCCTGGGGTCGAGGCTACAGTAGTACAGTGGATACTTTATAGTGAGAATTTAAGTTTCATATCATACTGGCAAGACCATTGTGCTGTATAATTATGCTCTGTAGTAAGATGTGAAGTTGGATTGAGGAATTTTTGTGGTGAAAATGTTTCCCACATTGCATTTTTGTGTGTTTACAGTGTTTGTAGTGTTCGTAAATTTACAAGCATGAATTTTGTAGCCGGGCATTCACTTCTAGAAAAATTTATATTCACATTAAAACAGTTGTATGCTGCTTGTACACCTTTCTAGACTGAAATTCAACCCCTATAGAATGTGCTTTATTCTTTTTCTTTAGGTTAACAAAGCATAGATTTTGACCGTATATAGCAAGATAGAAATCTTACCTACTCTTAATTGCATATGTAAAAACATATGAGTATTTTCTTGTGTCTTCTTTCTCGTCCCTTCCTCCAGATCATGATGCTCAAGCTCCGTGGTCATCCTCCCATCCTCATGAGCCGACAAGATGGAGGGGCACCAGTCTCCCTCTCCTCCACCTTCACCAAGGTACTGTCTCTCTCACTCTGTTCGTAAGTGTGTGCATAGCTCCAAAATTTCCTAGTTTTGCCTGGTAGAAATCTTGTGGCACAATCTCTATTAATGTCCATATGCTGGCTTCTAATTTTGTGTTTGAAATAGTTATGTATATGCACCTGCAGTCTAATGTATTTGTCATGTGACTGTCATGTGATCCCTCCATGCAGGTAGTAGATCAGTGTGTGAACCCTGACCCCAAGGACAGACCAACACCATCAAAGCTACTATCAATGTCTTTTCTAAAGGTACTCTCTAGAGCTCATGAGTGCAAATTTTAATGCAATAATTAATGAAGGTGCCGAATGATACACAGTTACAGCAATTTGATTCAAAATTGTCAATTTACCTGTGATACTGATTGGGTGTGAACTGCATGCCCTGTGGAGCTTCTGGTAATAAAGTGAATTTTGTTTTTTAATTGTTGTCATAAATTGTTTTATTTAGGCCTTTATAAGATAGTTTGGTTAGTATTCCTAATTTTATATATCCAGTAGTATTCTCTCTGCTTTAGCCATGTCTCTAGATTTTCTTTGTCAAGATAAAGAGGTGCCGTTTCTAGGATTTGAAATTTTACGTCTGCTCTTTTATGGTTACTATTTTGTAGGTGTTTGCCCGGGCTGTTTGATTGTAGGTGTTTAAGTATTCAATATTTTATTGATCTAGTTAATTAGCATTCTGTATATACTGTGCTTTGCTATCTTTGTGTGTACAGGTGGCTAGGTAGATGACACGTTTAGTGTCGCAGTTGTATTCTTTATGTGGGACGGACAGGTTTATCGGGTGTTTGGTTTGGTATATATTTCTCTAATGGTGAAGTCATTCACTGTGTGATCTACCCCTCCTCCCTAGATCCGTAAGAAGTCGACTGGTGTTGTTTCTCTCAATGAACTCCTCAGACCAGTGGTACCTCTGGACACATCTCAACTCACACCCTCCACTGGTTAGTGGGGAATAGCTGTTTTGTTAATTTAACCTGTTGTACTTCTAGCCTCTCGTGTGCTTTGCTTCAGTTAATTAATATGATCATCTATTAAGCTAGACATAGCCTGAATTGGCACATCTACTGCCAAAGCCAGTGCTTGCATACAGTCATTCCATTTTGTTTGCGAATTGTGGAGATGTTTCCATCCTCTCTCTCTCTCTCTCTCTCTCTCTCTCTCTAGACTACAGTCTCTCCAGCAGTGATGAGAGTACATTGGAGTCAGACATGGAGGAACTGGCAGTGCAAGAACCATGGACACTGTGATCCATTGATCCATTTGTTATTTGTGTGTCATGTTTCATTGCTTGTACTCATAATTTTACTTTCTGTATGTGTATAATTATGTCATGTTACATCAGTGCAATACAATTTGGGAAAAGATCGTCAACTAAATACGCTCTAGTTATTCTAAATAATGCTCATTACTTGTTTGTGAATATGGCCACTGGCACAAGTACACAGAAGTCTAAAACAGTAAAACTGTCTATCCATAACTCAAGTGCCCTTTCCGAGGAGGTAATTTCTGAATCTATTCGATACAAAGTATTTTCAGAAAACTTTGCTCGTCTAGTGACTGCTGTGAAGCCAGTTGTGATTGTAGTCGCTGCTAAAGCGTTTTCTAGAAAATTGATCTCTTCCAACGACGTAAGCGCTGCTACAAATCCTACAATTGGTGAGTGTCAACGGGCGAATGACTTGTTGCAAGTGATTTTGGCTAGAATACAATCAAATGATGCTCACTTTGATACTTTTGTAAGCATCCTGGAGGATGAAAGTGTCAATTTGACTGGACTTGCTAGAAGATTGAAGAGAGCAGACTTTAGTCCTTCCAGTGAAAAACCTGATTCAATGCAAAGTTTAGTGAATGCTAGTGATAGGTTATTTCCATATCTTGATTTGAGTCATTTGAGTAGATACGAAAAGGACTTTCTAGTACATCGACTCTACGATGAAACTGACCAACTAATTCAACAGTTTCAAAGGCTTTCAGATATTGTCTTCAAGGCCTTAAAAAGAAATGAGACACCAGTCTCTGAGATAATAGACACAGTATTCCGAGGCTCAGCAGCTAGTCCTTGTGAACATATAAGTGAGTTACTTATAATCACAACAATATCTGGAATAAAAATCTTTCTGACTCGTCATAAGTATATCTCATTTATGAATTACCATATCTTGGAAAGACTAATCGAAGAACATTGCATGTATGATGATCACGATTGCAAAGAGCTGAAATGTCACGAACAGAAAGAACTCATTCATTATCTTCAAAATTTTGAAAAGTTCTGTAAGAGAAGCGTTTTTGAAGTCCCAGTGAGTATCTTTGGCCTACCCTCTACTTCAAATCAGCTACTGGTGGTTAAAGTAAATGAAGAAATGTGTTTCGGAGCTAAATATGGAACATCCACCTGCCCTTTTACTATGAACGATGTAGTTACTGTACAAAATAGAATCGCAAAGATAATTGAAGTCGAAAAATTCCATGTTCATCTAGTAGACATTGGCAAGGGTTGTGTACAGCTATCGTTTTCAGTCTTCAGTCAAGAAGCTCTCGTTTCCCCCCTCACTACTTCTCAACTGAGTGAGTTCATACACCACGGTATAAATGTCATATACCGACCAAAACTGCAGCTATCTACCCATTGGAAAATGCAAGAAAGGAAGGTTCATAAAGCATGTAGTATCACTACAGACTTATTATTCTACAAAGAAAAGTTGGACTTTCAGAGAGAAATAAAGTTACTACAAAGATCAGACAGAGAATGGCATTTAAAGATTGAACAGATTGAGGAGATGAGAAGAGTTAAAGATGTTAGAGATGCACTTAGTAGGAAAATCAGTCTCAAAGAGAACGAATTTGCAAAAGATCATCTTTGTGAAAAATACGATGTAGATGTAAATGTATTGACAAAGGAAGAGATGGAAGGCTACTTACTTTGCACCTTACTTGAAGCTGATAGAATGAAATCAGACGTAATGGAATTCATCCTTTTAATGTCCAGTGATCACTTTCTCAGAATAGTTCAAGTGAAAGAACAATTAGAAAAACTAATTGAACGAAATTCTCCGAATTATGAGATAAAGGAACATTTAACAGATAGCAATTTAAAAGAAATTGATTGCACCAAGCTTCAAATCAAACAGGAATGTGAATCAGTATATGAAGATGCTTGTCGAATCTATTACTCTAACAGAGAGACAATAGAACGATATACACGTAAACTTCAAACCACTCTCAAGTTGATAGAAAAAAATATCTCAAGGCTTAATGAAATTGATGAGTTCATTATCATTTTAAGAAGAAGAACACTTAATACAGGAGTTGCACAAGGAATTAGTAGTACGACTACGGCGATTGGAAGTGGTGCAGGAGTAGGTGCTGTAGTTGGGTTAACTTTACCACTATTTGGCCTAGGAATGATAATAGGAGCAGCTGTTGGGAGTGTTGGTGGTGCAGTTGTTGGAGCTGCAGGCACAGTTTCTTGTGCTATAACAACAAAAAATGAAATAGAAAGACTAGAACACTCACAAGAAAATTTTGCAAGTCAAAAGAGAAAAGCAGTGAGTAAGTGTGCTAGGATGAACAAGCTATTGAGGGATATTTGTCAAAAGTGTGACATTGAGTATATGCATCTTCCTTACTAATTATTTTTAATCGATCATAACCCCACTATACTATTGTTTGTGCTATTATAGGCGGGCTCACAATATCTGGTGTTGCATGCGTTGCATATAAGTTAACTTCAAACACGTTCATACAAATGTGAATTTGTTCTCTCCATATTCTGGAGATCAGCAGCTCTTGCAGTGTTTGTGACGTGAGTGGTCAGAACTATGTCATCAGGAGCTTAGTTGTTGCCCAGGAATTTGCGGTTCAAAGTTCGCTCCCAAATCCGCGAAAATTGTGAACACGGGTCTGTTTGCCTGGGGACGAGGCTAGCCAGCTAGTACATGTCTGTCATGGCCACTGACAAACGGCCTACGAAGTCTATTCTCTCTACACTACAAAGTGCGACTAAACCTGAGCACTTGACTGTAGCAGTGTTGAGTCAAGTTCTCAAACTCCATGCCGTAAATTGGAGAGAGATAGGCCTACACTTGGGCCTCCTACCTGGACACCTCGACAACATCCAAGCAGCTCCATTGCTCCTACAAACAGCTCCAGTGAGTTGGATGAACGCCATGTTGGAGAAGTACCTCAGAGAGAGAGAAGGGGGAGCTAGGATGAATGAGTTGGAGACTGCCCTCAAGAAGGCTGGACTAGGAGAGACTGCAGCTCAACTCAGAGATAAAGTACAACAACTAGAAGGTATGTCTAGTGCCGAGGACTAGTACCCGTTCTATGTATAAGTATAATGAATAATAGCATAGATAATATAGACTACGTGACCGGGATTGGAAACGCCCATTCACTCCAATGTAATTTTCACGGACAGCGCGGGTTTCAATTTTTGACAGCTGCCATAAAATTCGCGAGTTCTTTTGACATGCAAGTCAGCAAGAAAAGAGGCGAAGAGAAGCTGGAGAGGCAATAGTTTTGTTACAGTGGAGGCTCATTGGAACAGGTAAGAACATACTTACTTGGTACTGGAATAATAAAGTGTAAATACCTACTTACGTATGCATTTTGGGCTAAATCATGCCGAGTTTTGTGATGAGTCTATGAACTCTCATGTTTTCTGTACCTCTAACTCTAAAAGTAAGCCAACAATAGTAGTCATTTTTATCATACTAACTAGTACTTTTGGTGCAATATGGAATGGGCTAATCTTGTGTGGCATAACACAAAGGGCTATGTCAAAATTTTGTCATCAATTGGTAGGTATAGTAGAGCTCCATGTATATGCTTTTTCTGTACCCCTCAGAACTGTACTGTTCTCTGGCTATAGCTAATATTGACATTTTAAGGTGCATTAGTCTATGTTTCATGGAACAAGCACAATTTTTATTCATGGGAATGTATAGTTTTCAGCTGAATGGTGTGTTTATACAAGTACTTAAATGACAAGTGATGTAATTATTACCTAGCAGCAAGATTGGGTATTTGAACTTCTACAGTACTCCTAAACAGCATCATTACATTCTAATTTGATAGGATGGGATGTAAACTTCGCCTATAACCATATTTCATAAGAAAAAGTACTACAACCAGGATTAATCACAGCAAGACAAGATTGAAGTTCAGTTCTGACTCGATTAATGCAATAGGTGCCGGACTGTTCAGATGGCAGATGCACTGCACTCCTGATGTTCTGTGTTCAGATCCCTGGCAGCAGCCACCATAAACTTGTCAATTATGGAACATCTCTTTATCAGCATATCAATATTTATGTGTGTGTGTGTGTGTGTGCGTGTGTGTGTGTGCGCGTGCATGTATGTGTGTGTGATAATAATTTTAGTTTAATAAACCAGCAATTTCATTACTACAGACAGTATAATGATTTGTAGAATAAATATGCAAAAAATCTTACCTTAAAAGTCTCCTTGTAAACTTGCAGCATGCCATTTCAAAAGCATAAGAGCTCTAATAAAACTCAAAAGATCCAGGCCAGCCATTCCTCCTGTATCACGTGACATTTTGCAATTTTCCCGCGCATGCGTTACGAAACCAGAGTTGTCCGCAAAATCCTGGGCGTTTCCAATCCCGGTCACGTAGTCTATATTATCTATGATAATAGCAAGAAACACAGAGTGGGGTGGGTGATTCTGACATCGTAGTAGTAACCCACTAATTTCTCTGCCATGAGCTCTACTGGGATTATATCCTTTTGAACAGCAGATCTATAGTATTATGGGTTCTGTTGATAGAAATTAAAAAGTTCCAGCTGGTAAGGCAAGGCATTGTAAAATTTATTTCTCTCCTATAATTCAAACACTATTTAACACTTTTAGGCAGAGTTCCATCTGTTGTGCAGAAGTCAAAACAGTGTAACCCCTAGCTACGGCGTTTTTATAAGACTTACCACATATTGTTTTGTGATGCAATTAGACATAACTAAAGCACAATCATGTAAGGATACATGAGTACTCTTCATACACATTGAGCTGGCATTGCCCATATATGGTCATGAATTGACATGGCATGCCAGGCATGATTACATATGCAATTGCAGGTTCAAGAGTATTAAGAAAAAATATTCATGACTGCTCATTCAGTTTTACAAAAAAATTTTACTACATCATACGTACTGTAGTACGTATAGTAGGAATGGGTCGAATGTCCTATAGACACAATACAAAATGTTTATCACGTGTAAGAATCTAGCAAAGCAAAGTTAACTCTTCAAAGTTGCTCAGAGGCTCTCTACGACAGATTACTAACTACATGCAAGGTGTAAAGCTCACATAAACTTCTCTGAGCACTAGTAAAGAGGGCTAGTGCATGTGAAGCCACTATAGTGCCATTTTTGCTCTCCTAACATGCTTACGTACATACGTACTAACTGACTTACTTGAACAGTTTCCTACACAAAGTACTGAGTTCATTTTATGGGAACTATGTTTCTTTATACTCGTTCTAATTGCATGCAAATAGGCAAAAACAAAAGTTAGAAAACTGTAATAAAAACTTGTATAGTATAAATTCATGTACTTCAATGTAGCCACTCTTCTTGTTCAAAGGTCACCATCTCTCCCACGTGGCTAGTCTGCTACCTGCTTGTACTTAATTTGAACCATTACATGTATGGATGATTAATTGAACCATGCATTTACAATTGTGAGGATACGTTTTAGTAATTATTATTATGAGGGATCAAAAAAGAAAATGAAGTAGTCATGTGCCGAAATTGAGATAATTCCCATATCATACTTTTTACAGTATTGCCCATTCCTACACTAGCACTGCTAATTTTTATAAAGTTTTTTCTACTTGTGTATATAGAACGTGCATACCTTCCGCTAAAGCAGCAAATAACATGCATCATGCATGGTGTGAGCCTGAGCAAGGAAAGAAAAAAACACGCTTAGCTAGAAGGAATAAAATTTGGCGGATTGTCAAAATTAATGATTGGTACGGATTTAATTTTGGCGGTAGCTAGCGCACGCAGCAATACACATATTCCATATGTGCATGTGCAAAACTGACTGTTTGGCGGATTTAGTATTGGCGGTCCTTACCAAAACCGCCAATCTGGCAATATTAAAATCGGCTAAATATACCCAGCGAGCACACATGCATGACATAATCTGAGTCACCATAGCTCTGTATATATAGCTGCCAATAGTCATCTGAAAACAAGGCTGCGCTAGCTAGTTTGCGTGTGTTGGTGAATGAGTAGCTATATAGGCTGATGAACTGTGGTGTGCATGATTGTTCACAATTCGTAAATCTCAGCAAATACTTAATATAATATTATTATAGTGGAACTTTTTTTTATGTAATGTTTGCTTCTTCAAAAACTTATACCGTAGGTTGGTACATAATTATGTTTCTTACGTACATACACATAATGATATAGGTGGTCTGCCTCTATTTAAGGAAACATTGCCAATTGATTCAATTCCTCAAAGTGTAGTTCCTTATTGCCTTGATTTTAGCCATGATCAGCAGCTGACTCGAATACACCAACTTCATGATGAAACTAATCAAGTAATTCAACAGTTTAAATATCTTACGGATATTATCTTTAAGGCATTAGAAAAAAATGAGACACGATCGCCAGTTGATGAGATTAGAGACACCATTTTCACATCAGCTAGTCCTCTCAGACCAATCAAGGAGCCTGAACATGGCAGTGAGTTGGTGAAGATCAAAAATATATTAGATATAAGAACCTTTCTGACTCGTCATAAGTATATCTCTTTCTTTGATTACCAAATCTTGGAAAGGCTAATTGAGGAACATTGCACATACGATGATCACGATTGTAAAGAGCTGAAATGTCACGAACAAAAAGAGTTTGATAACTATCTTCAAAAGTTTAAGGACTTCTTAAAGAAAAATTTATCTAGAGTCCCAGTGAATGTCTTTGATCCACCCTCCACTTCAGATCAGCTACTGATAGTATATGCAGATATGTGGTTTGGACCTGCATCAAAATATGGAACATTCACTTGTCTTTTTACTGCAAATGACATAATTGCTGTGCAAAGCAGAATTGCGAAAATAATTGAACTTGACAATTCCTTTATTCACCTAGTAGACATTTTAACAGAAAGTTGTGTACTGCAGTTGTTTCCAATCTTACCACATAAACATTTACATAGGTCACTCACTGCTTCTCAAGGTAGTGTGACATCCCATGATACAAAACCGCAACTACTAACTAATAACATTCAAACCATAGGAAGTCAAACTGATGATAAGAGAATTAGTTGGAGAAAAGCCGATTTAATATTCCACAGATGTAGGCCAAAAAGAAAGTGTAAAGAATTCTTTTTTATTGTTGTTGTCATTATTATCATTGTTATTATTGTTGTTATTGCTGTACAATACAGAACATAAAAAGGGTAGAAAAGAAACGGAAAAAGTCAATTCAAATGCACAGTTATATATACTATTACTGTTAATACTGTAGAACTCTTTCATACATTACTCAGTCATGCTCAGTTCTAAATCAGTGTTAGTGCAATAATTATGGTAGAGGTCGTCAATCATAGATACACTTTCTTCTCCTAAATAATGCTCACTGTTCAGAGAAGTCATGTTCAAGGAAAGAAAGAGTTTTGCCCTTTCTAGGATATTGAAACTCATAAGGATCTCAATCAAACGCTCTACAAACTTGGTACAACTGCTCTCGATCTCGTAAACAATAGCCATGGCCACAAAGTCAACGGAAGTGACGAAGGTTAAAAGAATATCTGATCCAGTAACAAAAAAGGTAGAAACATCTGCCACGGGTGCTGAGAAGATGGAAACGTCTGCTGCACAAGCCCCGACTGTAGAGGAAGAATCTGAATCTGTTCGATATAAAGTATTTATTCAAAAGTTTCCTCATCTAGTGGAAGCTGTGTCACCAGTTGTTGTGAAATTTGCTGTACATGCTCGTTCAAAGTCTCTCATCTCTGACTATAACAAAACTCAAGCAGAGAATCCTTACAAAGAAGAATATGACAGGGCTAGTATCCTCATGAGTCAGATCCTAGCCAAGATCAAGGACAGTGATGCTCACTTTGATGATTTTGTTGCTATCCTTCAAGAATTGAACCTTACCAAGCTAGCTAGTGAGCTAAAGAGGGCAGTTAATCATCCTACTGAGAGTAGAACTAGTGGAGACTCTGATTCTGGAAGTGCTTCAGGAGTAGAGGCTAGTGGTTTTGAATGTCCCTGTGGACACTGCAGCTTTGAATCGTACTTTGAAGATAGGTCAAACTGTCCTGGACTAAAGGAAAGATCATTTCCTCACCTTGACATGAGTCAACTTAATAAAGATGGGAAAGAAACACTTGAACATCAACTCATAGATGATACAAACAAAATAAAACAAGAGTTTATTAAGGTTGTACACATTGCTTTTGAAGCATTAGTGAAGAACGGAACACCTATAGAGGAGATTAAAAGCACAGTGTTTTGTTCTTCAGAAGCTGGCCATTCTGCTAAAACAATTCAACGTTCTCATGTTAACGAGTTGAACAGGATTACATCAATATATTCATTGAAATCTTTCCTTGTTAGTAACAAGTATGTATCTTTCATCAATTATGGAATCCTTGAAGAAATCATCAATGTGCATTGCAAAGAGTGTAGGAGAGATCTCGATCACTACCTTCAAGAATTCAGAGGTTTTAGTAGGAGAAATGCCTTCGAAATACCTAAAATCCCTTATAATGGCTCACCATCAGCTTCAAGCAAGCCTCTACTGATGGTGGTTAAAGTGGTAGATGATCTGTGGTTTGGCGCTGGACGTGGTACTCCCAACGGCTATTTTACTCTGAATGACATCAAGGCTGTACAGATTAAAATTGCCAAAGTGATTGGTCACAATCAACGTTTTATTCATCTAATTGATGTTGGCAGAGGTTGTATCCAACTAACGTGTTTAATTTTATCTTCAAAAAAAGACCGTATTTTCCCCCTCACTACTTCTCAACTGAGTGAGTTGATACACCATGGTATTATTGTCATATACCAACCAAAACCACAACTATCAACCCATGATCAAAAAGCAGGAAGTCAAAGTTCTCATAAGAGTGAGACCCCTCTCGTTACATCCCCCATTGAGAGTAAGACCCCTCTCGTTACACGCACAGACGATTCAATGGGAGCGATAACTACTCAGAGAAATGTTGATATAGAGGCAGTATCGGATTGTAAAAGAGTTAGTGACATATGTAACGACTTATCATTGTTCAGAGAACAGTTGTACAAAGAGAAAGTGTTGCTACAAGAGATAGCAGAGGAGTGCCAATTTAAAAATGAACATATTGAACGGAAGAGACTCCGAGATGTTAGGAGTGCACTAAAAAATATCAGAGAGAATCAATTTGCAAAAGACCATCTTCGTGAAGTGTATGGCCTAGATGCAAGTGAATTGACTAAGGAAGAGATAGAAGGATACTTAATCCAAACCATGATTGAGGCTACAATAGAGAAATCAGCATCAATAAAACAACTTATTACCGAGTCAACTGAGNCCCTAGATCCGTAAGAAGTCGACTGGTGTTGTTTCTCTCAATGAGCTCCTCAGACCAGTCGTACCTCTGGACACATCTCAACTCACACCCTCCACTGGTACGTGGGGAATAGTTATTTCATTAATTTAACCTATTGTACTTCTAGCCTCTCGTGTGCTTTGCTTCAGTTAATTGATATGATCATCTATTAAGCTAGACATAGCCGCTTCATTAGCACCGCTACTGCCAAAGCCAGTGCTTGCATAGACTTTAATGTAATTTCATAGTCATTCCATTTTGTTTGCCAATTGTGGCGATGTTTCCGTCCCCCCCCCCTCTCTCTCTCTCTCTCTCTCTAGACTACAGTCTCTCCAGCAGTGATGAGAGTACATTAGAGTCAGACATGGAGGAACTGGCAGTGCAAGAACCATGGACACTGTGATCCATTGATTGATTGTGGCCATTTGTTGTTTGTGTGTCATGTTTCATTACTTTCTCATATACTGTCTGTATGTACATGTCATGTTATACTGTAGAACCTTTCATGTAGATTGCCTTCCACATAACTTAGTGCAGTTGTTTCTGCAATACAATGGTAGAGGTCGTCAATTTTAAATACGCTTTCCTTATCGTAAATAATGCCCACTGTTTATTCAAGTGATCATCAGTCTTTCAGCTCAGGGAAGAAAACGAAGGATTTTAAGCGCTCTCCAAGATACTGAATTGTCTGTAACTGGCTATAGTAACTAAGGAACTTGATTCAAAACTCTGAATAACGTGCTACAACCGCTCTCGATCGCCTGATACAGAGGATCTCAGCGGCGGCCATGGCTGTGGCAGCTATGCCAGTGAAACTGAAGAAGAAGACTAAAACATCTGCTAAAGTAGCAGAGAAGGTGGAAATATCTTCTGCTCTAGCCCGGTCTGTAGAGGATACCTGTGAATCTGTTCAATATAAAGTGTATATTCAAAATTTTGCTCGTCTAGTAGAAGCTGTGGCACCAGATGTTGTGAAATTTGCTGTACATGCTCGTTCAAAAGATTTGATCTCTAGCTACAACAAAACTCAAGCAGAGAATCCTCACGCTCATGAATATGACAGGGCTAGTATCCTCATGAATCAGATTGAACTCAAGATCAAAGATAGTCAGGCTCACTTTGATGATTTTGTTGGTATCCTTCAAGAATTGAACCTTACCAAGCTAGCTAGTGAGCTAAAGAGGGCAGTTGATCCTACTGAGAGTAGAACTAGTGGATCTGATTCTGGAAGTACTTCAGGAACAGAAGCTTGTGGTTTTGAATGTCCTTGTGGACAGTGTAGCATGGAATCATACTTTGAAGATAGGTCCAAATGTCCTGGACTTAAGGAAGGATCATTTCCACATCTTGACCTGAATCGTTTAGCTGAAGATGAAAAAGAAGCACTTAAATATGAACTCATTTACGATACTAACAGAATCAAAAGAGAATTTAAAAGACTTTCAGACATTGTTTTCAAAGCATTAACCGAAAATGAAACACCAGTAGGTGGAATTAGAAGCACTGTGTTTTCTTCGACTAGAGCTGGTCATCCAAAAGTGATTCAGCCATGTCATGCTGATGAATTGAAGGCAATTACTTTAATATCTGAGATGAAAGACTTTCTTGTTTATCACGAGTATATATCATTTATCAATTTTGGAATCCTTGAAGAAATAATTGATGAATATTCCAAAGAGTGTAGGAGAGATCTTGATCGCTACCTTCAAAAATTCAAAGATTTTGGTAGAAGAAATGTCTTTGAAATACCCTATAATGTCTTAAAGTCGTCACCTATTTCAAGCAAGTTACTGATGGTGGTTAAAGTAGTAGATGAACTGTGGTTTGGTGGTAAACGTGATACTCTCAACTGCCCCTTTACTTTAAATGACATTGAGATTATTGAGATTAAAATTGCTGAAGTAATTGGACATAATTGACGTTTTATTCATCTAGTAGATCTTAACAAAGGTTGTATCCAACTAACATTTTTAGTTTTGCTATGTCAAGAAGCTCCCATTTTCCCTCTCACTACCTCTCAACTGAGTGAGTTGATACACCATGGTATTATTGTCATATACCAACCAAAACCACAACTACTAACCCATGATCAAAATGTGGGAAATCTAAGTTCTCATAAGAGTAAGACCCCTCTCGTTACACCCCCTGATGAGAATAAGACCCCTCTCGTTACTTCCCCTGCTGCAGTAGTAAAAAAGAAGGCTGAATCATCTGCTGCAAAAGCCTCCAATGTGGAGAACAAATTGGAATTTGTTCCATATACAGTGTTTGTTCAAAAGTTTCCTCGTCTAGTAGAAGCTGTGTCACCAGTTGTCGTGAAATTTGCTATGCATGCTCGTTCAAAGTCTCTCATCTCTGACTATAACAAAACCCAAGCAGAAAATGCTCATGCTCATGAATATAACAGAGCTAGTATCCTCATGAGTCAGATCCTACCCAAGATCAAAGACAGTGATGCTCACTTTGATGATTTCGTTAGCATCCTTCAAGAATTGAACCTTACCAAGCTAGCTAGTGAGCTAAAGAGGGCAGTTGATCCTACTGAGAGTAGAACTAGTGGAGACTCTGATTATGGAAGTGCTTCGGCAGCAGAAGTTTGTGGTTTCCAATGTCCCTGTGGACACTGTAGCTTTGAATACTACTTTGAAGATAGGTCAAAATGTCCTGCATTAAAAGAAACATCATTCCCATACCTCAATATGAGTCATCTAAATGAAAATGAGAGGAAAAAGTTGACTAGCAAACTCATCAGTGACACAAGAAGTATAATTGCAGACTTCCGAAGATTTTCAAGCCGTGTTTTCGAAACCTTAAAGGAAGGAACTGCACCAGTAGAAGATATTATAACCAGTGTGTTTTCTTCTGATGTCCAAAATCTTCCCAGACAGATCCAGGACAAACATGGTGATGAGTTGTTAGCGATCACTTCAATATCTGGGATTCAAATCTTTCTGATTCGTCACAAGTACATCTCTTTTATTAATTATCAAATCTTAGAAAAAATTATCTATGAACATTGTCAAGAATGTTGGAGAGACCTAGACAATTACTATCAAAAACTTGCACAATTCTGCAAAAGAAATATTTTTGAAGTTCCAAGCTATGCCATCATGTCACCATCTTTCTCTTCTGATCACATTCTTGTGGTTAAAGTAATTGATGAGCTGTGGTTTGGGGGCACTGATCCTAACTGCCCCTTTACCTTGAGGGACATAGATGCTGTCAAGAATAAAGTTGCTAAAGTCGTCAAACTTAGAGATAGCTATATCAATCTAGTGGATGTTAATGCTGGTATCCAACTAGCATTTTCAATTTTACCTTGTCAAGAAGCTCCCACTTTCCCCCTCACAACCTCTCAACTGAGTGAGTTGATACACCATGGTATTATTGTCATATGCCAACCAAAACCACAACTACCAACCCACGATCAAGACACAGAGAGTCAAACTTATGATAAGAGTAAGACCCCTCTCGTTACACCCCCTGTTAAGAAAGAGGCACCTCTTGTTACATCCGAAGCTGGGAGTAAGACCCATCTTGTTATGCCCCCTGCATTAGCAAAGGAAGTGAAATCATCTGCTTTAGTCACCCCCTCCACGAAGGATACCTCTGAATCTGTTCGATGTAAAGTGTTTGTCCAACACATTCCTCGTCTAGTGGAAGCTGTGTCACCAGTTGTTGTGGAATTTGCTGTGAATGCCCTTTTAAAGTCTCTCATTACTCACAATAACAAAATTCGAGCAGAGAATCCCTTCATTTATGATTATGACAGGGCTAGTATCCTCATGAGTCAGATCGAATTCAAGATCAGGGACAGTGATGCTCACTTTGATGATTTTGTTGATATCCTTCAAGAATTGAACCTTACCAAGCTAGCTAGTGAACTAAAGTGGGCAGTAGATTCTACTGAGAGTAGAACTAGTGGAGACTCTGATTTTAGAAGTTCTACAGGAGCAGAATCAAGTGTTACAGGAGCAAAAACTTGTGGTTTCAAATGTCCCTGTGGACAGTGTAGCATAGAATCATACTTTGAAGATAGATCAAAATGTCCTGGACTGAAAGAAGGGTCATTTCCACACCTTGACCTCAGTCGTCTAGCTAAAGATGAGATAGAAACACTAGAACATCAACTCTTTGAGGATACATACAGGATTAAAATCGATTTTACGAGACTTTTAGACAATATTTTCAAAGCATTAAACAGCAATGAAACACCTGTGGAGGAGATTAGGAGCACAATCTATTCTTTGGCTCAAACTGATAATCCTAAAGCAATTCGACTATTACATGATGATAAGTTGGGGGCAATCACATCAATATCTGATCTTAAATTGTATCTGCATCATCATAACTACATCTCATTTATTAACTATGGAATCCTTGAAAAAATTATCAATGAGCACTGTGAAGAATGTAGGACAGATCTTGATTGCTACCTGGAAAATTTCAAAGTTTTTTCTAAGAGAAATGTTTTTGAAATACCCACACACAAGCTTGATTCATCACCTACTTCAAGCAAGTTACTCATGATTGATGAACTGTGGTTTGGTGCTGAACGTGGTACTCCCAACTGCTCCTTTACTCTGAACGAGATCAGGACTATAGAGATGAAAATCGCTGAAGTGATTGGGCATAATTGTCAATTATATGATCCTGAGAGAGAATCGACAGTTAATTCCCACTTAGAGAGTAAATCCCCTCCCATTACATCTCCAGTTGAGAGTAAGACCCCTCTCATTATCTCTTCTGGTGAGAATAAGACCCCTCTCGTTATGACCCCTGCCGCAGTAGCGAAGAAAAAGACAGGATCATCTTCTGCAAATGTGAAGGATATATCTGAATCTCTTCGATATAACGTGTTTGTTGAAAATTTACCTCATCTAGTGGAAGCTGTATCCCCAGTTGTTGTGGAATTTGCCGTACATGCTCGTTTAAAATCTCTCATTTCTCCCTATAGCAAAGTCCAAGCTGAGAATCCTCATGCTCATGAATATGACAGGGCTAGTATCCTCATGAGTCAGATCCTAGACAAGATCAAGGACAGTGATGCTCACTTTGATGATTTTGTTGCTGTCCTTCAAGAATTGAACCTTACCAAGTTAGCTAGTGAGCTAAAGAGGGCAGTTGATCCTACTGAGAGTAGAACCAGTGAAATCCTGCTTAGTAGTCTTACTACTACTTCTGACATTACACCTGATTCAACAAAAGTGCTACAAAAATTAAGAGGAGAATACCAATTGAAAATCGAACAAATCGAGACCACAAAACTCAAAGATATTAAAAGTGCACTCAACTCTAGGGGAACTCTTAAAGAGAATCAGTTTGTAAAAGATCACCTTCATGAAAAATATGACCTAGATGTGAGTGAATTGACTAGGGAAGAAGTAGAAGGTTTCTTGCTTCAAACTTTGGTGGAGGCTGAAATAGTGATATCGGAATCAATGATACTACTCCTTAAGATGTCCAATGAGCACTACAACAGATTAACTATATTTAAAGAACAGTTAAAAGAACTATATGAAACAGCCAAACACAACGAGGATTTGCTTCAAATCAAGCTGAAATGTGAATCGGTGTATGAAGAAGCTCGCAGTATCTATCGTTCCAACAGAGAGGCAGTAGAAAAACATGTAAATGAACTTGATACTCTTGTCAAATTCACAAAAGAAAATCTATCTAGGTGTGACAGAAGTGTTGTTGCAATTGGCAAGTACAAAGATACTGGAGAAGCAGTTGGTCTTTGGAGTGGTGTTGCGCTAGGTGGAGCTGTTGGTACAGCTGTTATACCGTTTATAGGGACAGCAATTGGAGCACTTGTTGGTGCTGGCCTTGGAGGTGTGGCTGGTTCAAAAGTCGGAGAGGCTGTCGGTGCATATGTTGATGGACTCAGCACTTCTTCGTTCGCGAGCTAACTTCCAAATACAAAAGAAAAGAGCAGAGCATCAATGTGACAGTGTACGTAAATGAACTATTGAAAGATATTTCAAGAGTATAACTGTTGTAAATACTAGTATGTTTTGGTGTTTAGCATGTTGTGCCATTATGAATGTAAAAATCATGGTAAAGGTCGTCAATTTTATATGCGGTTCATCATTCAAAATAATGCCCACCATTTATTTCTGCATGCCGGCACGTTTTCCCTTGACAGGTCACATATGTCAAAGATGCAGGTATGCCTTATGTGTATATATATTTATAATACTATCCTTTATTAGACTAAAAGACGTGCAGTTAGATCAAGTTATATTAATTTTATGCTGTGAATGATTATAGTACAATAATTGTACTATAATCATTCACAGCACACACAATAAAATTAATATAGTTTATGAGAACCCACACTAAATTTGTTATCACAACTGTATGCATACTTTAAATAAAATTAATGTCATTATGATGATCTTATAGAAATGGATGAGAGTCAATTACGACTTTCTCGCGAACAAAAGTAAAGAATTCCAGACCCATCAAGGCAAAATCGATAGTCTGAAAACTATACTAAGAAACCAACAAGATACTCAAACTAGCAGAAATATTCCTAGAAAATTCAAGCCAGCAGCATTTCCCAAAGTTTTCTCTACCAATTCCAATGCAGCTAAATTGTTTGAAAATGAATTTGAAGAAATGTTCTTCAAACAGCTGGATAGAGCCATCACACTCAATACAGTAAACCTGATGATCGAGAAAGAGGCACAAAACAGCCTAGTCAATCTGGTCGAAAGCCAGCTAGTGTCTCTCAAAGACACAGTGTTTCACAGTTATTCCTAAACCAACACCAACTTTACTTAACCAGATATGTCTCTTAGCTTGGGTGAAACCGAAGAACGCTGAAGCTCACCTCAATCAAATCAATGAGCGCACTGAAAACCAGATAAAAGCTGAGCTAGAAAAAAATATCTGGAAACAAAATGATCTTTATCGTTTGAACACCAAACAAAAACTACAAGCTCAATGTCGAAAACTTAATATTCCTGTTACAGCTACGCTTTCCAAGCATCAACTAGTTAATTTAACGGGTGTGTGGAAGTGAGTCTATGCACATAGAATTGCGTGTCAGGACCATTTGTGAATTAGTATGTCACCAAAAACACTACTTACAACCTGATATCATTTCTATGCTTGATGTTAGTGGGACTGTTGTAAGTGCAAATGTCCTTCCAGCAATGTCTGCCAGCTTTGACATAGCTGTGAGTGGATACCGCAACCAAGATATGGATCTTGCCACTTGTTGCTTGGAAAATGATTGCATCGAAACTACAGTAAACGGCACATATTCTAATATGTGGCACATTTATGCTATATCTTCAGTACTAAGGTGCAATATACGATCTGTTTTCCCAGAGTTTGAGCATCGTATTAGACCAGTGCTGAACAGAATGGTGCTACCTCGGTTGAGTAGCTTACGTACTGATTGTATTACTATAATGTGGACAAGTACTTCACCACCTGTACCTAATTCTCCATCATGGTCACCAAATCACTTTGTCTTGTGCATTCAACCACCAACAAAATGTCCTCTGCCTATTGTACCTAGCTCTCAGTCTGGTGAGAGGAAACGTTCACCGCCACCAAAACATCCTCTGCCTTTCTTACCTAGCTCTCAGTCTGGTGAGAGCTCACCACCACCGAAACGTCCTCTGCCTAGCTCTCAGTCTGATGAGAGCTCACCACCACCGAAACGTCCTCTTCCCTTTGTACCTAGCTCTCAGTGTGGTGAGAGCTCACCACCACCGAAACATCCTCTGCCTAGCTCTCAGTCTGGTGAGAGCTCACCACCACCGAAACGTCCTCTTCCCTTTGTACCTAGCTCTCAGTGTGGTGAGAGCTCACCACCACCGAAACATCCTCTGCCTAGCTCTCAGTCTGGTGAGAGCTCACCGCCACCGAAACATCCTCTTCCCTTTATACCTAGCTCTCAGTCTGGTGAGAGGAAACATTCACCACCATTGGTTTCAACTGTAGACATATTCAACATGTCATCAAACCGATCCAAAAAAGAAACGAGAAAAAATATGAAAAAAGGTCCACTCACAAAATATCTAAAACATGAGGTAGTTTCTTCAAAATTAAATAAAAAACAATTGTGTGTTAAATCTGAGAGTCAGAAGTCGAATGGTATATTACAGTGTAAAAATGCTGGTGCTGAAGATGTTCAGGATGTAGCAACTGCCCCCATCCAAATTCTTGACCGTGTATCACAATCTGATGTATCTACCAAACAAACAAAAGCAAGTAACTTGCCTTCGGTAAAGGTTGGAGAATTACTAAATGTAATGAGTAACAAGCTTGAACGTAAACATAAAACTGAGTCTCATACCAATGAAAATCAATCAGCTATCACTCAGTGGTTGAAGGACACAAGCTCTCCAGTAGGATCTTCAAGATTTGCTGAAGAACATACCACTGTAACATTTGTAGCTAGTACTAATTTCAATCCGAGCATCAATGTACCAAATCTATCTTGTGATGAATATTCAGACATATCTGATAGTCAACAAACTGACTACCAAGAACAGTTAGATAATTCTGAAACAATGGATGATTCTGATTTGGTTACCTCCTCTGATGAATCAACTCAAGTAACTACTGATCAACGTGAAAGTGTTGAAGTGTATTTGTATCCTCAGCACTGCTCTGAACAGCACAACATCATCCCTTTTGATGGTTTATCTCAGAAATGGTATGAAAGACAAGGTACACTGGCTGTAAAGAATGCTGCCAGAGATAAAGTACAAAAGGGTTATTCCCAATTCACTGACCAAAGAGGTCAATTACTTTATGTTAATCAGAGTCAGGTTGAAGGCACACTGGAAGATAACATTACAACAATGAAAACCAAACTCTGCAAGTTACAGGATAAAAGCAAGAAGTTACATCTCAATTCCCTTATTGCTGTTGGCAGATTCATCATTGACAATGGACCTATTATTAAAACACAGTATGCTGGTGGATTATATTGCTCTGAAAAGGGTATTACCAATACCACACGGAGACGATCAATGGAACTATACAAAATTTTCTGTCATCATCTCAATCTTGTTCAAATCTATATCTTCAACGAAGCTTATTTGGTTCCAAACTCTCCTTATATTTGTGAAGCTATCATGGCTCTAATTTCCATGATTGATAATGATAAAACTGTCAGAGATACAATTGTCAAAGGAATTGTTGAGGAACGTTTAGGTAACCAATATGAGCCAGCACTGAAGTACTTGGATAGTCACAGAGACCGTCTTGTATTGAAAGGGCTAATCGCAGAACTAACAAGTGTAAATTTTACGTCAAAACTCCAAGGACTCGCTAGTAGAAAGGGAACAACTAGTGGCAAGCAACACCTTCATAGTGGACTCCAACACTATTCTGACATAAGAACAACATCTCAAATTGTCAGAAATGATTTGACCACCACTCAGCAGCAACGTTTGACAGAAAGAATTATTTCCTCACGGAAACTTAAGGAGATCAAGACAATTGCTGAAGGAAGAGGCAGGAAGCTCAAAACAGACAAGTTTCCTGAGTTGCCAGCTGTTCTCCTTTATGCCTTTGGAGAGTATGATGTAAAGGATGATGGTGGTGGTGTTGAAGCTCACCCACGACTTACCACAGGAACTCTTTATCGTTCAGCTGGTAATGTAATGAACATGAAGGCTGCTAGAGAGATTCTCCTATCCATGGCTCCAGAATCGTTTCAAATATCACTAAGCTCTTGCTACAATTACACTGAAAATTACCGCAAAGGATCGAAACAAGCCGTTCAGCACCACCATGGAAAGAATGTTAATGCACCACTATCGCTAAAAAAGATTCCCCGCACTAGTGTAGAACACTTGGTTGTGAACCTACACTGGTTGACAGCAAATGTTAACCTTCACGTGGACAGCTGCCAAGATTCAGCTGATTCGTTGATTATCAGGATGCTAAAGCAATAATTCCAACAGACATATCTCCAGTCCAGCTCCCAAGTGCATCTTGGAAGAAGCGTGTAACCCTTCCTGATCATACTTGGGATCAATCAAGAACGAATGCCATCACTCCAATGACATTTCTATTTCTTCAGACTAAAATATCCCTACCAGCTTCTCAGTCAGTTGAACATCTACATCTGCAGGTATCTGGAACCACCGAAATTCAGTTAACTCGAACTGGACAGAGTGTTACACTCCTGAATCTGTCATTCTATGAACCTGAGACAACCTTTAAATGTCTTAACGAATTTCTGCTCCTACTTAGCCTGCCATCTTTGGATACATTTTTCAGGGATAGAGAAACGAACATCCTAAAGAAACGACTTGTATTTGTTGTTGACAATGGTCCGGCAGAGCAACCAGCAAGTCCACTAGTCCAAATGTGTCTTGTTCGACTACTAAATTTTTTAAATCTTGAAAAAATTACACAAGTTTCTTTTGCAGAATATTACAGTAAGAGAAACTTTGTAGAACGTGTACATGCTGAAGAAAACAGGGTGCTTGGAAAGCATGGACCTTTTTCTAGCAAACCACTTCACAAAAATGCTACAGTTGGTTCAGAAGAGCACAAAGATAACATGGAAGAAGTGGCAGAGAATGTAAGAAAGTGCTTGATACATGGATCCTTTGGAGGGAATCCTCTAATGTGCTTCAGAGGGGTGAAGAACGAACAATTCGTTTTCAATGATGAAAAACAAATGAACACATTTCTCTCACTAAATGAGCAGGGAAAATCAGAGTTCTCTCATTCATACACACCACAAGATGGACCAGTGTTGGATGCTTTAGTCATGAATTGGAATGTTGACCAACATTTTTGTGGTATGTATATCAACGACTACCAGACCATACAGAACACATTGCACAATGATTGTGTGACCTGTTGGCTTGATAAGTACACAACAACAATATATTCATCTTCAGTCAGCAGCTCTTCTCGACATGAACTGCAGCCAGTTCCAGATTTTCTTCGATGGTTCAAAACAAGTGAATTACATTATTTACCACTAGAAGAAGTAAAAATGCTTGAGGGAGAATGGGACAATATCCCGGGTCTTGTCCTTCCCACCAAAGTCCTAGATTTGTGTTTCACAGTTATTCCTAAACCAACACCAACTTTACTTAACCAGATATGTCTCTTAGCTTGGGTGAAACCGAAGAACGCTGAAGCTCACCTCAATCAAATCAATGAGCGCACTGAAAACCAGATAAAAGCTGAGCTAGAAAAAAATATCTGGAAACAACATGATCTTTATCGTTTGAACACCAAACAAAAACTACAAGCTCAATGTCGAAAACTTAATATTCCTGTTACAGCTACGCTTTCCAAGCATCAACTAGTTAATTTAATCATAGTAAAACAAGGTGAAGAGCCACCAATTCTATCTCAACAATCTCTGTATGATGGAAATTTAGCCTGTGTACCCACCACAACTGGAGCAATCAATCGCCTGACCATAGCACAATTGAAAGCAATTCTATCTTACCATCATATCTCTACAATAGGATGTAAGGAGCAACTTGTTTTGAGAGTCTACTTGTTACATCTTAATCGTACTGCCGATATAGTTGCCAGGGAAGAGGAGCAATTAAAAGATTTAATTGAAATCGTACAAAACATCATCAGAAATCTGAGAGAGCTAACCCTTACATCCCACATTTATCGTCAACGGAAGTACACACTGTCAACAACTTCAAGATGTTTTATACCAATACCAAGTCACATACACAGTATTGATGAGCTTGATAGACTCTTCAACCCATTACTAGAGTATTTAAAGTCAGAAAGAATGAAGAATTCTACTATTGAAAGAGATCTACCACGTGCATCTAATGTAAGGCAATCTGGACCCCTACCTACAACTTCTAATGACGAACAGGCAACCCAAATTGGATCAAAAGTAAAAATTTTTTGGGAGAAAGGGGAGCTAGAAGGAACAGATTGGCAGGAGGGATGGTATGCAGCAGCAGTGAACTCTTACGACCGTGATACTGACATGTTGACTTTAAGTTATGAGTCAGATCCTGATGTAATGTACGAAGAAGAATTGCTTCCATTAAAATCAAAACAGAAAATCAAAGTACTCTGGTCACCAATCCCGATTTAGATAGTACTACACATAATAATACAGATGTGGTCGTGCATGCGATCACTGAAGTCTTCTGTATCAAATTTATAACATACTTTGTGTACAAATGCTAACATTACATTCATTTGATAGCTCAATCAGTAAATAGCTACATGTATATATAATTATGACAACTGAATGCAGTCAGTTCCGCTCCTTGTGTCTTGGGGCCACCACAATGACTGAATAAAATCTAATTTTACGTCCTGGGGGGTGCTACAACTGACATTAATATGTCTTAGGGGGTTAAATAAAATCTAATTTTACGTCCTGGGGGGCCACAACTGACACTAATTTGTCTTAGGGGGTTAAAATCAAACCTTAAATTAGTCTTGGGGTCCTACAACTAAAGCTAATGTGTCCTGGGGCATAAAAGCGGGTTTTAATTTGTGTCTTGGGGGAGCTATCACAGTAATGAGTGTCTAGGGGTAAAAGTACTAATATCACTCCTCAACAGGGTTGTACCCTTATTAACTGGAATAGCCCATTGTACTCGCGGCACACCCTCACAAAATTAACTAGAGATGTGTGTGAAAAAGTGATGTTGTTACTACATTCTCTATATATCCAAGTCTCTTCTCTTTCTGCATGTCCCTCAAGTTGGGTGACATCAATAAACACATTACCTGTCATCTCTGTGCTGGCTAGATACCTCATGAATATCAAGGAGGCAATGATAAACTGTGCAAACGAAAGTTACTGTGTGTGTGTGTGTGTGTGTGTGTGTGTGTGTGTGGTGTGTGTGTGTGTGTGTGTGTAGAGGAGGTCAGACAATGATCTTTTCGTGATAATTGCGCACTTTTAATCGAATTTTTCATCATTCACATGAGCTATCCCCGTATAGCGCATATACAAAAGTGCTCATGTGAATGCAGAAGAATTTAACACATGCAAAACTTTATGCGCATGCGCTTGCTCGTGCTCGCCCCACTCCATGCTTGCATGCCAATAGTTATATACAAGTAGTAAAAATTTCAAAAAATAAGCAGTGTAGGAATGGGCAGTGCTGTAAAAAGTATTGGAACAAGGAATGGTCTCAATTTCGGCACATGACTACTTCATTTTCACTTTTGATCCCTCATATATATAGCTATTTGTCGTAAATGGATGGTTCAAACAATGAATCAGATCTCTACTTGAATAGCTAACGAGTACTATGATCACAAATCTTATCACTTCGCTAAAAAGTGGAATAAAATATAGCAGGCAGAGTTAGATTACAGGCCAAAACTTGACAAAAAATGAAGTAGTCATGTGCCGAAATTGAGACCATTCCTTGTTCCAATACTTTTTACAGCACTGTCCATTCCTACACTGCTTATTTTTTGAAATTTTTACTACTTGTA
>CAXIPT010000003.1:764712-803775 GCA_964030475.1 Tethya wilhelma | reverse complement strand
ACAACTCTTATACATTACTGTGTACCTACATTCTACATACTTGTTACTTTATCCAAATTAGTCAAGTGATTGCTTGCATTGACTCATGAGCCAAATGACCAACACTATAATGATGGAATTCAAACTTGCAATTGACTCATTAAATGAAGTAGTCATGTGCCGAAATTCAGAGACTTACCTTGTTTCATTGCTTTTTACCGCACTGCCCATTCCTACACTTCTAATTTTTATAAAATTTTTACTATACTTGTAAATGCAATAATAAAAACTAATGGTGCCTTACACAAGCATCATGCATGTGTAACTTTCTTAGACTAATTAATGCATGTGTGTTCGTGTATGCATGCATGAATGCACCATTTATCTACAATCATGCATTATAGTCCATTGTCATATCAGGTTCCACTAGTTTTATGGCATTGCAGTTTCATGAGTCTTATAGATGATGATGGGTGCGTCACATTTGACATGCATGCAGTGACTTTCACGGTTCTGAATTTCTCTCTTTACAAAGTAACACTAATGGCTGATAAACTGAAAGACTGAGGGAGAGTTACTCTACAGAGATAATATATATTATAGTAAATGTACGTATTTTCCAACTGGTTGAGTCATTCACTCTCCATAACTCAGTAATCATTGCATCACTCATCAAGTTGCATCGGGCACTCATTTTGCATGGCATGACATTGTACTAAGAGGTACTTGTAGTATATAATTATATAATACCACAGTGACTGTTATGTATTATTCCTCATGAGTCTTAATAATTCCATCTTCCCCTTATAGCTACTTTCTTGGTAGTCAATTTTGTGATCATAATCTCTAAACAATGCCCATGTAATTTTATTGTAGGCTTCTAAATTTGTACTTGAAATAGTTATACATCACTGCAGTCTATAATAATGAAATTCATGAAATTGTGTGTTCTATTCTATGATCTTGTATACCTATATGTGACTCATGCATTAATTTTTTCATGTGACTGTCATGTGATCCCTCCATGTAGGTGGTAGTATATATAGATCAGTGTGTGAACCCTGACCCCAAGGACAGACCAACTCCATCAAAGCTACTATCAATGTATTTTTTTAAAGGTATATCCTACACTCATGAATGCCGAATTAATGCACTACTAAAAGGTGTCTCTAACTTTACTATACATGCAATAGAAATTGGCCCTGTATCACGCACCATCCAGTTTTGGTATTAGTATTTCTTGGTTGACCTAGTTCACTACCAAGTGCTTCAAGCATTATACGATACGACATTGTGTATCAGACATGAAGCTGGCAGGGTATAGAGATGGTGGGCTATTATTAAAACAGGGCTGAGGGTACTAAATATTTTTACTAACCTCATGCACAAAGAATAAACGCAAGCAACCACATGGATGTATACACCTACATGCCACTGAATGTGTGTCAATTACCCTCAGTGTCTGCGCAAGCACAAAATGTGCTCCTTCATAGTTTACATTTACGTACACATGTGCTGCAGTGCTTAATATTAATTTAAGTTTGTGGTTGTTAATTATTCATTAAAGCAGTCATGTTTCCATGCATGAAATCTATATTCATTATGATGAGACTCAGTGTGCCTCGCAGGTGTTCTCTGTAAGGATACCACCTCAACTCATACTGTAAACAAGTATATGAGTTTATTATGTATTTTGCTGATGTATTATAATTATACTAACTGCATGCATGATTAGTGTCAAACAGTATCACGGTGACTGCATGATCAGTAGACAGTAACATCTTTGTTAGCTATGTACAGTACTTATCACATTTATACCCAGCTATTTTTAAAACTTACTGACAATGATACACATTGCATGGGGATTCATGATACACCGGTATAACTTGATAGGCTGAGCGATTTGATTCAGAATTGACTTCTAATTTGATTTACCTGTTTACAGTTTACTTTAATCTTATCAAAGTTGATCTAAAGGATAAACTAATGATTTTCATGAATAGCTATATAATTTCTTAATTTGTAGCCAGCCACCAAGTGTGGAGTGTACATTTGGTAAATGCTTTTCAGATGTATGTTTTGTCATAGATAAAATGTATAGACACTTTGAAAAGTATGCTGATTGCATGTTTGTTGTTCAATTGAATAACATCATGTCTGCAGGTACAGTCAGTTGCTGTATTTATACTAGTTTGCAGTTTGTAGATACATCCATGCATCAGAGCATTGTACCATAGATAATCTATATTATCTATGATTGTACTGTATATTGACACGTAAGTCATGTATTGTGTTTGAAATTAAGCTATGTTAATTTTGTTTGATTTTGCATATTTTGTGTTACTTATCATAATTTTTTAGCCATCACAACGTAATACATGGCAATGCAGTGTATTTTCTATCTATCAGTCTTCAACTAGCCTCGTTCCCAGGCCTTGTAAGCCTAGAAACGAGGCTATAGTCTTCAAGCTTGCTCAAATTAATATTCATGTGCATGTAAGCAAACCACAAATTCATGATTATGGGTCATAGGTCAAAATGGGTGTGTCACACATGCCTTGCAAGCTAGTGAATTATCCTCAACCAAGTAAACAATTTTATAGCTCTAGCAGAATTTAGCTACTTTAACTGTACCATTTAGAGGACCTGGTGACAGACAGTATCAAATTGTGCAAGCAAGAAACCTCAAAAAGACTTATACATTGCTAGGCAAGTTGATCATGGCGCTTCAAGTAAGGGATATCATTAATGATAATAAAGTACAAGAAGTTGCATCAGAGTGGATGGATGTTGGTGATGAGCTAGGTGTACCAGAGGGTAGGCTGTATGAGATTGCGTGTGACTATGATGGTGATGTTAGAACTCAAAAAGAAAAAATGTTTGAATATTGGTTGGATAATACTCAGAATCCAACTTTGTTGGTAGTTCAGCAAGCAATCCGCAATGTTCAGGCGAGACTTAAGATAGAAAATGGCCAGCGATATGATGCTGAGGAGGAAGAGAGAGAGGTAGCACTAGCAATAGAAGAACTTAAAACACATGTGGACAAGTTTCAAAAAATTCAAGAACAAATTGAAACTGGTTTAAAAGAATACATGAAAAAATTACAGCAAGAAAAGAAGTGGTTAGACAAGGAGAAAGAAGCCATAGATCAGGAAAGTGAAGAGACTGATAAGACTAAGAAGCAAGTAGAAAGAGCTCTCTCATCTACAAGCATGAGAGAAAATCAGTTTGTAAAAGAATTTCTGCATGAGGAGTATGACCAGGATGTAAGTAAAATGAAAGATAAAGAAATTGAACTTAGTTTGCGTCGGTCTTTACTTGATTTAGAAATGAAGAAATCTAAGCCTATACGACATCTCATGGAAGAAACTACAAAATCATCCGGTCGCCAAAGTGATTTGAATGAAAAAATTTTGGCACTGAAAACGTTTCTGGAAAAAAACTTGAAAATTTATAAAGATTTAAGGCAATTCTTGGAACAGTTAGGATTACAGCAAAGTGCAGCAATGTTTGATCAACTAAACACACAAAGAAAGAGACTTGAATCCTATGTGGATTATTGTGACACCATTATCTATGCATGGTCACTGAAAAATTAACAATTACAGCAGAGAGCAGCAATGTTCTATCAGCTAAATGCATGGAGTTAATTGAATCCAGACTTGTATGTATTACGTTTGCATTGAAACAATAATTATTGTGATCATAGTTATAATGTTTCATCATAATGATTATAATTAAGTACAGTTAGTAGTAAAAAGTTTCAAAAAAAAAAGTATAGTGTAGGAATAGGCAGTGCGGTAAAACGTATTTGAACAAGGCATTTTTCAGCACATGACTACTTCATTTTTATTATTGATCCCTAGCTCACACACATATATGGATCCTTAATTTTAGTGTTGTAAATCCAATGAACTGTACAAGTGGACACTCTGACTCCCAACCCAAGGGTAGGCGGTTTGCATGAGTCCCTCCAGTCTTAGCAGCTCTACCCCAAAAAATGAGGGAGGTGTATTCACCTTTCATTGTATAATTAAGGCATATTGACATAATCAGTAATACTTTCCATTGGCAACACGACAAAAACATTGAAAAAAAAATTTAATATGCATATAAACATAATATTATACAAATTTATGTTGTTAGCTGGATATAATAAACTTATTAGTGTCACATGGACTAGCTCAATACGATACGGCTAATGGCTACACTTTTAGCAAGAACTCATGAACTTTTTTTTGGCAAGTTTACTTTTTTTTGTAGATCTACTAATCGTTTCTTTATCTCATCTCGCTCTTTCTCTACTCTTTTCTTTTGGCTTTGGAAGTTTGCCTGTGAACGACGTACTCTTTCAGCTTCTTCCTTATTTCCACTGAACAAGTCAATAGTTGCACCTGTAGCACCCCCTGTAATCCCACCAATGCCAAATCCATAATAAACACCAAGAAATGCTCCAAATGCTGTTCCTATTATTGGTAGAACAGCTGTACCAGCAGCAGCTCCTATAACTACCCCAACTTGGCTACCAATTACAGCTCCAGCTCTAGCCAATGCTTCAAAGTACGTCCTGATTTCAGTATCAACTTCATCATATCTTGGAAGATTTTCTTCTATCGACTCAACTAGGGTTTCAAGTTCATTTACATATTGTTGTATTGTCTCTACAGTAGAACGATGGATACTGCAAGCTTTGTCATATACTGATTCGTATTCCACTCTAATTTTATGTAAATCTTTTTGCAGATTTTCAAAATCTTTATTCAGAGCACTATCAGCTACTTTCATTTCCAAGTCTTTTAGGTGTGTCTGTATGTCATCCTGAGATGTTAATAATTTTTCAGTAATGGTTTTCTTTAATTCTTCTAATTCTTCTTTTATTTGAGTTATTCTTTTATATCGCTCACTAGACTTATCAACATAGGTTTGGATTAATTCTGATTGCTCAATTTCAGCTTCTGTCAAGGTTTGGAGTAAGTAACCCTTCACCTCTTCCTTAGTCAATTTACCTGCATCTAATTGATATTTTACACGAAGATGACGTTTCACGAACTGATTCTCTTTCAGATTTTCATGGGAATTGAGTGCATTTCTAACCTCTCTACTTGACTCATCAATCCGTTGATTTCTCAATTGGTATTCTCTTTTTAATTCTGGTATCAACCTTGTCTCTCTTTCTAACTTTTCTTTGTAAGATGACAAGTCTCTAGTGACATTAGATACAGCACAACGACTGCTTTCTTGAAACTTTCTCATATAGTGTTTGATTTTCCCGATAGCTTGTTTTATTCTCTGTCTTTCTCTCTTTGCTCGATACAAATCAAGTGCTTCATTAGCTTTTTCTAATGTTAGACCCTCAGTATTTTTCAACCAATAATCAAGCATTTCTCTCATACAACAGTCAGGATTGCGACGGTAGTTACATTCAATCGTATCTAGCTTTCTCTTTGGCACGTTCAACTCCAAACCAACATCTTTCCATTCAAATGAAAGTCCTGGAAGCTTATCAAGTTGATAGTCTATAATGTCTTGCAACGTTAGAGTATCTTTTGCTACTTCTTGACTCACAGCCATGTTATACTATTGATATCTCATAATATATTATCTCACTGATGATAATAGTGAGTTAATAGTACTCATTAAAAATGCTCACTGCTTCTTTGCGTGCACCAGAGTGCAACTGATCTATCATGTAGTGACACACCCTATATTCAGTTATGCATACACTATTATAATGTAGTTATTATAAACAACTATGAATTTGATTATGACTTGTTTACCTGTTCATTTTATCACAATAGACTACACACATATATAGCTCTCTCACTATGAATATTTTAACTACATGCATAATATGACGTTAATTTGGTTAACAATCAGATTTTATTAATAATTATTATGTTCAATTGTATGCCAACTACATGTGCTAGTGTATTCGTATCAGCCAGTATATACAAAGTTGTGTGTCTTGATATTAAGTTATGGTATATACTCAACATGCTTGTACAATGTTGGAAAAAAATGACTAAGTCTTACAAATTGCCCAAACTATATTCATGTTAACGGTTGTGCATAATTACGATATTCATATGGTCATGGGTCACAATTTAGGGGGGTGTCGTGCACCCATCTATTGCAGGTGCTAGCTCAACCAATGCTTTAGCATTGTAAACAAGTGTGTGTTCTTTAATTGTTGTTCAATTGCTCTAACTGCACCCACCGGTAGATTAGTGTATAGTATCAGTATAGGCACTTAATTCTCAGACTGATATTTTGATTTTGTAAATTGCAACCACTACTATCAACAATGGCCACAATGATGGAAGTGAAAAAGAAGGAAGAATCATCTTTTGCACTAGCCCTGACTGTAGAGGATACCTCTGAATCTGTTCGATATAAAGTGTTTGTTCAAAAGTTTCCTCGTCTAGTGGAAGCTGTGTCACCAGTTGTTGTGGAATTTGCCGTACATGCTCGTTCAAAGTCTCTCATTTCTGACTACAACAAAACCCAAGCCGAAAATCCTCATGCTCATAAATATGACAGGGCTAGTATCCTCATGAGTCAGATCCTAGCAAAGATCAAGGACAGTGATGCTCACTTTGATAATTTTGTTGGTGTCCTTCAAGAATTGAACCTCGCCAAGCTAGCCAGTGAGCTGAAAAAAGCAGCTGATCGTACTGAGAGTAGAACTAGTGGATCTGATTCTGGAAGTACTTCAGGAGCAGAAGCGTGTGGTTTTGAATGTCCCTGTGGACAGTGTAACATTGAATCTTACTTTGAAGATAGGTCAAAATGTCCTGGACTAAAGGAAGGGTCATTTCCACATCTTGACCTGAGTCGTCTAGCTAGAGACGAGAAAGAAACACTTAAATATGAACTCATTTATGATACTAACAGAATCAAAAGAGAATTTAAAAGACTTTCAGACATTGTTTTCAAAGTATTAACCAAAAATGAAACACCAGTAGGTGGGATTAGAAGCACTGTGTTTTCTTCGACTAGAGCTGGTCATCCAAAAGTGATTCAACCATCTCATGCTGAGAAGTTGGAGAGAATCACTTCAATATCTGGAATGAAAGACTTCCTTGTTTATCACGAGTATGTATCATTTATCAATTTTGGAATCCTTGAAGAAATAATTGATGCACATTGCCAAGAGTGTAGGAGAGATCTTGATCGCTATCTTCAAAAGTTCAAAGATTTTGGTAGAAGAAATGTCTTTGAAATCCCCTATAATGTCTTAAAGTCGTCACCTATTTCAAGCAAGCTTTTGATGGTGGTTAAAGTAGTAGATGAACTGTGGTTTGGTGCTGAACGTGATACTGCCAACTGCTCCTTCACTTTGAATGACATTGAGATTATTGAGATTAAAATCGCTGAAGTGATTAGACATAATCGACGTTTTATTCATCTAGTAGATCTTAACAAAGGTTGTGTACAACTTACATTTTTAGTTTTGCCATGTCAAGAAGCTCCCATTTTCCCTCTCACTACCTTTCAACTGAGTGAGTTGATACACCATGGTATTATTGTCATATACCAACCACTTAATTTGCATCAAGCTATAACTGACTCAGAGAATGTGCAATATTTTCAGGAAAGGAAGGATCATGCAGATGATTTCAATAGAAAAGTTTCCATGTATAAAGAGCAGTTGGACAAAGAAAGAAAATCGTTACAAGAATTAGAAAGAGAGTGTCGATCAAAAATTAAACAGATTAAAGAGACCAAGAGACTCCGAGATGTTAAATATGCACTGAGACTCAGTTCTGAAATGCGAAATATCAAAGTGAATCAGTTTGCAAAAGATCATCTTCGTAATGAATATAACCTAAATGTGAGTAAATATTCCAATGAAGAGGTTGAAGGTTACTTACTTCATACTCTACTTGAGGCTGCAATAGAGAAGTCTGAAGAAATGAAGGAGGTCATCAATTGGTCTAATGAACAGTACAACAGAATAATCCAAGTGAAAAATGAATTAGAAGAATTAAGGGGGAAAATTGATACGTTAATACCTCAAGATCAGTTGCATGAATGTCTAGAGCAATTGGAATTTCAAACTAGATCAGAGAGTAATGCCGATATAGAAGAGCTGCAGAAATATTTGCATCAAATGATAAAGTACTGTGAATCAGTGTATGAACAGGCTTGCAGTGTCAATCGTACCAACAGAGAGACAGTAGAAAGATATAGATATGAACTTGAAGATAATATCACGTCATTAGTAGACAACATCTCAAAGCTTAAAAAGATTGATGATGGGGTGCTTCTCTGGTTAGTAAAACTTGCCGCAAGTGGAGCAGCTGGAGCAACAGCAGGTGGTGTAACTGGAGCTGCAATCGGAGCTGCTATTGGTTCTATTTTCCCAGGTATAGGAACAGCATTTGGAGCAGCTGTTGGAGCAGGTGTTGTTGGGCTTGCAGGAGGTGGTACAGCCACAGCTGTTCGTCAGAAGATAGCAAAGAATAAAACTAATAGACTAAAACTGTCACATGAAGATTTTGAGAGGCAATGGAAAAGAGCGAAGAATGAGCATGATGACATATTGAGACTGTTGAGACAAGACATGTCTGGAATATAATTTGGCAGTTTATAATAATATATATTATAACTTATAAAATTATAATTATTACTTGATATTATGATAAAAATTATTGTTATAATATCAATGTGAATAATTAAATTAAGTTATTATTTTTATGTAATGATCTCATGCACGTGTATATGGCATGTGACAGTCATGGATTGCCGTACATCTTGTGCATGCACAGAGAGCTCTACACTTATGAATGTTTCATTATAGTCAGCCAAATGTTAAGTCTGTAGGCCATTAACAATTGCAATATTTTTATGATATTCATGAAAGATTCAATGACATGTGCATTGTTCCACAAAATTCATATTCACAGTCTAGAGTAACAATGTAGTTAGAGGACATGAAGAAGTGATGGTGAGACTGGAGTCAGAATGGGAGAAAGTCTCTCTACAAACTGGGTGGAAGATTTGGCCTCTGATGAAATACACTGGCAGTGACTATCAAGATACAACTCAACCCCCTGCTTTCAGCATTCACATCCAATCTGTTTCAAATCCTAAAAGAAACAAAATAGGACCACTAACGTTGTCAAAAGTTTGGGATGAAACAACCAAAGATAAAGACTCGGAAATAATTTTTAAAGTAAAGGTAAAACCCCAACGCAGTGCAAGAAAAATAAGTCATAAGACCCACACCCCACCACATCACAAACCAAAAGTAAAAGTTGAAGGATCAAGGAAAGTATGGGGTACCATAAAGTGTACGAGTGGTTCTAGTTTCAAAACTACTCTCGCTAAACTAACATCAATAGATCGATCCGAGCTTGTAGTAAAGAAAAGGGTCAAGGAATGCAAAGGCAATAAACAGATATGGTGGTTTGTGGTTAGAGGAGATAAAGAAGTGATGGTGAGACTGGAGTCAGAATGGGAGAAAGTCTCTCTGCAAACTGGTTGGAAAATTGTACCCCTCATGAAATATACTGGCAGGAACTGTCTCCCACAGTATATTACTAACCCCTCTGCTTGTTTTGGCCATGGCAGACTGCCAGTCACATCCCATTTGTTTCTGATCCTAATAATATCATGCCAGGAACAGTTCAAGGTAAATCAATTTGAGTTCTAGACACTTTTGTTCAAGTAAAGGTAAAACCTGAATGCAATGCAAACACAAGTTCATTGACTTCTGAGACTTATACCCCACTACAATTACCAAGAGAAAAAGGTGGTGGGCACACTGATGGGTCAAGGAAAGTCTGGGGTACACTACTGACTCTAGTCTCAAAGCCACCCTTACCAATCTTACATTAATAGATCAATCTAAGTTTAAAGTGAAGAAAAAGTACAAGAAATGTAAAGACAATAAACAGATATGGTGGTTTGTAGTTAGAGGAGATGAAGAAGTGATGGTGAGACTGGAGTCAGAATGGGAGAAAGTCAAATCAAAAACTTTTTGGACAATTCACTCCCTTATGAAATACACTGAATCTGCATGGTAATGATCGAAACACAGAAAGTCAAACTGACAAGAGCCCTCTTGTTACATCCCCCATTGAGACTCTCATTTCGTTCCCTGTTAAGAGTAATACCCCTCTCGTTACATGGTATAACAACTTACCACTGTTAAGAGAACAGTTAATCAAAGAAAAGGTGTTGCTACAAGAGATAGTAGCCGAGTGCCAATTTAAAAATGAACATATTGAACAGAACTGGAGACTCAGAGATTTTAGAAGTGCACTAAAAAAATTTAAAACGAATCAGTTTGCAAATGATCCTCTTTATGAAGTGTATAACCTAGATGTGAGTGAATCGACTGATGAAGAAAAAGAAGGTATTTTGATTCGAACCATTGTTGAGGCTACAATTGAGAAATCTGCATCAATAAAACAACTTCTTACAAAGTCAAATGAGCAATACGACAGAATAATTGGAGTCATAAAACAACTAGAAGACATACAAAAGGCAAGTGAACATGAATTGGTATATCCTCAACAAGATGGACCGTGGCATGATCGTGAATGCCTAGTAAATTTTACGATCAGTGATATTAAGACGGAGTGCGAATCTGTGTATGAAGAAGCTCGCAAGATCCATCATTCCAACAGAGAAATAGTGGAAAAATACATTAATGAACTTCAAGCCCTTGTCAAATCAATAGAAACAAATCTTAATCACTCCATTATTAGGTTAGAAACAAACAAAGGAGCAATCATTGGAGCTGTTGTAGGGACAGTTGTTTTCCCAGCTGTAGGAACACTAGTTGGAGCAGCTGTTGGAGCAGTTGGTGGAGCTATTAGTGGTGCAGTGAAAACAAAAACGATAGATGAAAGATTACGTCAATCACACTATCAGACAAATTTCCAAGAACAAGTGAAAAAAGCAGAGGCAGAGCGTGAGAGTATATTGAAACTATTGAAATATATGCCAAAACTGTAGCTATAGAATTGCATGGGCTTGATGTACTGCATGAGTTCAGTGCGAATTCGTGATCATGTCAGAAAATGACACTGTCACAGTGAAACTGTTTGCTTATACTCTAGATCTAGTGTAGTGTGTTTAGTACAATACTAGTGTGTGTGGTTATTGTATTATGGGAAAATATCACCGTATTGCATTCTTTAGCTTCACTTCATGATACAGGCTCGGCAGATTTTATGATATCTCTTTTTACATGTGCTGTTGATTCGTTATACTTATGTGTCATGTCTCATTACTTTCTCATATACTGTCTGTATGTACATGTCATGTTATAACTGTAGAACTCTCATGTAGATTGCCTTAATTTGACATAAACTCAGTCTTGCTCAGTCTGCAATGCAATTATGGTAGGGGTCGTCAATTTTAAATACTCTTTCTTATGATCCTGTCTTAAATAATGCTCACTGTTCAGAGAATTCAAAATAAAGATTTTTTTAGCCCTCTCTAGGACATTGAAATTCATAAGGAACTCAACTGAAAGCTCTAAATAATTTGCTACAACCGCTCTCGTGCAATAGATCTCATAAACGATAGTCATGGCCACAATGGACGTGAAGAGGAAGGTTGGAAGCAGGACTGCTTCAGCCACACATAAGGTACAAACATCTGTCACAGGTGCAAAGAAGGTCGAAACGTCTGCTGAACCCGTACCAGCGCTAGCCCCTCCTCTAGAGAACACCCCTGAATCAGCAATTGCAATGAAGCAAACAAAGAAGGCAGAAACATCTGCCAAATCCCTTGATCTCACTCTGGAGGATTATATGTCTCGAACTGTTCAATATAAAGTGTTTATTCAAAAGTTTCCTCTTCTAGTGGAAGCTGTGGCACCAGTAGTCGTGAAATTTGCTGTACATGCTCGTTCTAAGTCTCTCATTTCTGACTACAACAAAACTCAAGCAGAAAATGGTCACACTCATGAATATGACAGGGCTAGTGTCCTCATGAGTCAGATCCTAGTCAAGATCAAGGACAGTGATGCTCACTTTGATAATTTTGTTGTTGTCCTTCAAGAATTGAACCATACCAAGCTAGCTAGTGAGCTAAAGAGGGCAGTTGATCCTACTGAGAGTAGAACTAGTGGAGACTCTGATTCTGGAAGTGCTTCAGGAGTAGAGGCTAGTGGCTTTGTATGTCCATGTGGACAGTGTAGCATGGAAAAGTATTTTAGTGATCACTCAAAATGTCCCGGACTAAAGGAAGGCTCATTTCCACATCTTGACCTGAGTCGTCTAGCTAGAGATGAGAAAGAAACACTAAAATATAATCTCCTATATGAAACAAACAGAATTAAAAGGGAGTTTAAACGACTTTCAGATGTTGTTTTCAAAGCTTTAGAGAAATATGAAATATCTGTAGACAAGATTCGAAGTACAATATTTTCTTCAGCTGAAAGTGGTGATCCTAAATCAGTTCAGCCATCTCATGCTGATAAGTTGGAGACAATCACAACAATATCTGATCTTAAATCCTTTCTCTTTCGATACAAGTACATCTCGTTTATTAATTATGGAATCCTTGAAGAATTCGTTGATGAATATTGTGAAAAGTGTGGCACAGATCTTGATAACTATCTTCAGAAGTTCAAAGATTTTGGTAGGAGAAATGTCTTTGAAATCCCCTCAGATGTTTTTAGCTCACCATCCATTTCAACCAGGCAGCTGATGGTAGTTAAAGTAGTAGATGAACTGTGGTTTGGTGGTGAACGTGATACTGCCAACTGCTCCTTTACTTTGAATGACATCAAAGGTATAGAATATAAACTTGCTGAAATAATTGGACACAATCGACACTTTATCAGTTTAGTAGACATTTGTAAGGGGTGTATACAGCTGCAGCTTTCATTTTCAATTTTGCCATGTCAAGAAGTTCCCATTTTCCCCCTCACTACTTCTCAACTGAGTGAGTTGATACGCCATGGTATTATTGTCATATACCAACCAACATCACAACTACCAACCAATGATCAAGACACAGGAAGTCAAACTGATGATGTGACTATAACCCCTCTCGTTACATCCCCTGTTGAGAGTAAGACCCCTCTCATTACGCCCCCTGAGATCTCTCTTGTTTCACCTGTTGAGAGTAAGAACACTCTTGTAACTTCTCCCGTTAAGAGTAAGACTCCTCTTATTACATCACCTGTTGAGAGTAAGACCCCTCTTATTACATCACCTGTTGAGAGTAAGACCTCTCTCATTACAGCCCCTGTTGCAGTAGTAAAAAAGAAACCAAAATCATCTGCAGTACTAGCCTGCAATGTAGAGGAAGAATCAGAATCTGTTCAATATAAAGTGTTTGTTCAAATGTTTTCTCATCTAGTGGAAGCTGTGTCCCCAGTTGTCGTGGAATTTGCTGTACATGCTCATTCAATGTCTCTTATCTCTGACTATAACAAGACCAATGCAGAGAATCCTTACAAACAAAAATATGTCAAGGCTAGTATCCTCATGAGTCAGATCCTATCAAAGATCAAAGACAGTGACGCTCACTTTGATCATTTTGTTGCTATCCTTCAAGAATTGAACCTTACCAAGCTAGCTAGTGAGCTGAGTAAAACTAGTGGAGACTCTGATTCTAGAAGTGCTTCTGGAGAAGCTTGTGGTTTCCAATGTCCCTGTGGACAGTGTAGCATTGAAAAATATTTTGAAGACCGCTCTAAATGTCCTGGGTTGAAAGAAGGGTTATTTCCATACCTCAATGTGAGCCATCTAAATGAAAGTGAGAAGAAAAGGTTGACTAGCCAACTCATCCAAGACACAAGAAATATAATTGCTGACTTTCGAAGTTTTTCAAGTAGAGTTTTTGAAACCTTAAAGGAAGGAACTACACCTGTTGAAGATATTATGATCAGTGTGTTTTCTTCTGGCATACAAGATCTTCCTAGACAGATCCAGGACAAACATGGTGATGAGTTGTTAGCAATCACTACCATATCTGGGATTCAAATCTTTCTAATTCGTCACAAGTATATCTCTTTCATCAATTGCAGAATCTTGGAAAAGATTATTGATGAACATTGTAAACAATGCCAGCTAGATTTGGACAGTTATCTTCAAAAACTTGAACAATTCTGCAAAAGAAGTATATCTGAAGTTCCAGCCTATGCCATCATGTCATTTTCCAATTCAGACCACCTTCTTGTGGTCAAAGTAATCGATGAACTTTGGTTTGCAATTGAGGGCACTCAGTGTGACACACCCAACTGCCCCTTTACCTTGAGGGACATAGATGCTGTCAAGAATAAAGTTGCTGAAGTCATTGAACTCAGAAATGGTTATATCGATCTCGTAGATGTTGTTAGTGCTGGTTGTGTACAGCTAACATTTTCAATTTTACTGTGTCAAGATGCCTCCATTTTCCCTCTCACTACTTCTCAACTGAGTGAGTTGATACACCATGGCATTGTTGTCATATACCAACCAAATACCCACGATCAAGAAATGGGAACTCAAACTGATGATAAGAGTATAACCCCTCTCATTACACTCCCTGTTGAGAGTGAGACCCCTCTCATTACCCCCCCTGTGAAGAGTAAGACCCCTCTCATTACATCGACTGGTGATATTATGGGTGTTATTCGGAAAGATTTCCCAGACTATCCACTCCCAGATGCACCTGAATGGGAAGTTGTTGATAAAATTGATCATGAAGAACAAGTAAAGGAACAAAGAGAGAGATTAAAGAAGGCTATGAAAATAAAAATGCAAAGGCTTTCCAGTGATGAATCAGATAGTGTCATTACAGACTTATTGTATAGAGAGATATTTGATAGAGAAATAGGGTTGATACAAGAATGGGGAGTATGACCATTTTAAGCATTTGCATATATAATTATGGTTCATAAAGAATATGAATCGGATATGAGTAATTTTTAAAATTGACTAAGGAAGAGATAGAAGATTATTTACTTCATATAATTATTATAATAGTGAATATAACCTAAATGTAAGTGAATATACTAATGAAGAGGTTGAAGGTTACGTACTTCATAATTATAATAGTTGAGGCTGTGATAAACAAATTTGAAGAAATGAAGCAACTCATTTTTGTTCTTTGACACATGCGTAGAGAGTTGTGTGCACACTTTTGAATGTTTCATTATTAGAATTATTAGACTATAGTCAGGTCATGGATCAACATATATACATCTAAGACTTGTGCATCTTCTGCATCTTGTACATCTTGGACAATATAATTATTCTTTTGAAGGTTGTATACACTTTGAATGTTTCATTATTATAGTCAAGGTTTGTAAATTGCTAAATAATACGATATTCATGAAACAATCAGTACATGACATAACAGTATTTGTTTCCACAAATTAAATCCATATTCACGCAGTCATGAGTTACAGTGGGTGTTAGTGTTGCACATGCCATGCAGGTGGTGCTTGCTCAGCTATTATATCAAATCCTGCATACAAGAATTCGAAGCCCAGCTGGTAAGCCTCTAAGTCATGGCTCTCAAACTGAGAGATGTACTAAAAGATGACAAGGTACAAAGTGTCACACATGAATGGAAAGATGTTGGTGTGTCAAGAAAATTTTGGTCCGGCAAAAATTTCGGTCCGGGTGGACCAAAATTTGCAATAAATTTGGTCCCCCCTTAAAAATTGCGGTCCGCCGGGGAAGAAAGTCACCGAAAAGTAGCTTACTAGTCTCGCTAGCCCCTTTCGCTCCGCCTGGCTAGGCGAGACTAGTAGCTTACTAAAAGGTTGAACATCCATTCACCGTCTTATAAAATAAACTTGCCTAGGCTCTAGAAACAGTCTTTTACAGAGATAGACTCGAAAAACTACCAGAGCCTGGCTGAGCTAGCTAGCACGAGGAGCTAGAGTCCCGTGTACCAGGCACGACCGGGTGTCCAAATTCCGAGCGAAGCGAGGCTATAGTCTAGAAGAAATTGCTATATATCTCATGTGCTGATGTTGCTTCTACTTTTATCTCACCTGATGTTGTTTTGGACTCTCTCTCCAATCTAAAGCATATAGTAAACATGATGGTACCTCATTCACTGCAGACCACTTTCTCCATGCCAGTGACATTCTGTGTGAGCCTCTTTCTGTTCTTTTTACCAGCATGTTACGGCACAGCTATGTTCCAGCTGCTCTTCGTGATTGTATTGTTGTCCCTGTGGCTAAGCCTGGTAAGGATCCATCTTGCTCAGACAGCTATAGGCCCATTGCTCTGGCCCCCACTTTGAGTAAAGTGTTTGAGTGGTGTATACTTTTACAGTACCAATCTGCTTTTTCTACCTCGACTTTGCAGTTTGGCTTCAAGCCTGGTTTCTCTGCTGACCTTTGCACTGGTTTCGTCAAGAACATTATCAATAGCTACCTGCAGAAGGACACTAGTGTTTATGGATGCTTTTTGAATGCCAGTAAGGCCTTTGATCGGGTTGATCACTCTCTGCTTTTCAAGAAGCTCATTGATCGCAATCTTCCGCCACTCATTGTGAGGTTACTCATTTTCTGGTATTCCTCCCAACAGCTGTCAGTGAGGTGGTGCAATCATCTTTCAGCCCCTTTTGGAACTTCCAATGGTGTTCGCCAAGGGGGAGTGCTGTCACCTATTCTCTTCACAGTTTATATTGATGATTTGCTTTCTGACCTTGAGAGGTGTGGTGCAGGTTGTTACTGGAGACAATACTTTGCTGGTGCTGTCTGCTATGCTGACGATATTGTCCTCCTTGCTCCTTCCCCTTCTGCTTTGCGACTAATGTTGGAAGTCTGTCAACTTTTTGCTCACAATCACCACCTGATCTTCAACTCTGACAAGACCCAACTAGTCAAATTTTATAAATCTGCTGACCACCTCTCTCCTGTGTTCCATTTTTTGGGTAAATGTTTATCTGTTCACAAATCTGCCTCCCATCTTGGTCACATTCTTACTTTCAACCTCTCTGATGACAATGATATTGTTGCTATTACCAAGGATATGTGTCGTAAAGCCAACTGTGTACTGCACCTGTTCTCCTGCTGCGATCCGTTAGTCAAGACCCATCTATTTTCCAGCTTCTGCTTATCCTTGTATGGTTCATCACTTTGGAATCTCTCTTCTCCTAAACTGAAATACCTTGAAGTTTCTTTTAAGAACATTCTTAGGAAGATATGGTCTTTACCTCGTCATTGCCATACTGGTATCCTGCACTCAGTTGCTAGTTTGCAGAGCTGCTACAATCTGGTTCTTGCCCGCCGTTCTAGAAGCCTACTGACCTCTGCTTTACAGCATACTTCTTTCATTCATGACTCGATCTCTTCTTGCAAAGCTCTCGGTGCCCTAACAACTCTCTTGGTTTTAATATCCTCCATGGCACTAAATATGTTAAGAAGTATTCTGCTGGTGATTTGCTGTGTGCGGACTTCATATGTACTGCAAGGATAAGAGACAATAGAGCAATATGTACGTAAACTCGAAACCCTTATCAAGACAATAGAAAAAAATCTTCAGAGGTACTATAAAATTGATGCTGCAATCGTTAAGTCATACAAAAACGTAATGGCTAAAGCTGGAATAGTAGCTGGAGTTACCAGTGGTATGGTGGTAGGAGCTGCTGTTGGTACAGCTGTACCTGCAATAGGAACAGTAATTGGAGCAGCTGTTGGTGCATACTTAGGAGCTGTTAGTGGTTCGACAGTGGGAACAATGGCAGGTGAATATATAGACCAATCAAGTAAATTGTCAAAGGCAGATACTGATAGACTACGTAGGTCTCGGGCAAAGTTTCAAACAGAAAAGAGAAGGGCAGAGTATGAGCGTGATAGTATAGAGAAACTACTGAAAGATATGCAGAGAGTTTAATGCATAAAATTTATGTGCTCATGTTGTGTAGAATTATGGTAAAGGTCGTCAAGTTTATAATACTTTGTTACTCTATTCGATGCCCACCTGCGCAGTTGCAGTTGAGTGGTCTTGCTTAAAGATCTATATGAGGATCTATATGTACAAGGGCTCTTCAAGATATTCAAGTCAATTACTCGTGGACCGGATTGAAGGCTGTGCAGGAAACTTCTGTTGAAAATTAATATCTGCAGTACCAGGCCACAGACTTTTGTGGACCATAGAAATTATCAAAGATGCAGGTATGTTCATGTACGTGTAATTTGGGTACATAATACATCTAGCCATCTCCTTTGTCCTTCAGAATTCTGTCAAGTTAGGTGACATCAATGAACACATCACCTGTCGTCTCTGTGCTGGCTACCTCATTGATGCCACCACCCTTACTGAGTGTCTACACACCTGTGAGTTGATAGCTTCCTGGCAACTTTGTGGAACTGATCTCTCTCTCTCTCTCTCTCTCTCTCTCTCTCTCCCTCTCTCTCTCTCTCTCTCTCTCCTTACATACACACAGTCTGTAAGGTATGTATTGTGAAGCATCTCCAAGCCAACCAACACTGTCCTATATGTAACACACTGGTTCACGAAACACAGCCTCTCATGAATATAAGGTGAGGCAATGTACGTGTGTGCATCAATGTATGTAAAGACTAGTACTGTATTAGTTACAGTTATGTAACTACCACATAACTGTTAATTCTAGTAAACCAGAGGATTTTGTTTGTAATTCAACTCTTACACACACACACACACACACACACATCCTCACACACACACACACCAGACCTGATCGTACGATGCAGGACATTGGTTACAAGTTGGTCCCAGGTCTCTACGAGAGTGAACAAGAGAGGAGGAAGAAGTTCTATGAGGAGATGGGAGAGGCAGACCCTAGTAAGATTGTAGCTAATTAACACCTATTTTATTATACACTTAATTAGAGGGGCAGGGGGATTGCAAGTAAGTAATAGTGATCATGTGACTCATAGTAATTGTCACTTTTGCAAAGTCAGCAATATTTTTGTGCTGAGTCAGCACTTTTGTATTTTTGTACAGCAGCCTTTAATGTTGCACATCCATAAACACATAATACCCTTACTCACCATCACACTATCACACACACACACACACACATCCTCACACCCTCACATCCCCACACCCTCACACCCTCCCCCCTAGACTGCCGTCCTCCTCCCATGAACCCCATCGACTCTGCCACGGAATTCTCCCAGACCCACTTCAGCCGAGATGATGACCTCATATCACTACAGATAGACCCTCACAGGTAGGGAGAGAGAGAGAGAGAGAGAGAAAGAGAGATGTGGTGGCTATTGTACGTCTTTTTTTTTCCTTCGTATTGTCTTGTTTGAATCTTAGTTACAGATAGATGTAGATCTTGAGATTTTTCTTTTAGTTCCTTTCAGTTTGGTAGTCTCTTAAGCTTTCTTTCTGTCTTTCTCTTTCTTATTATTCTCTCAATTTCTCTCTCTACAGCTCAATCACTGAAAAAGATCAGTTACAGGTTGGTTTGTCTGTGAATATAATCTAGTTTTGTTTGTATCTTATCTAACATTTTCACCAATCTTTATCGATTTATATCAAGCACCTAAACAATACTTTGTTTTGCTACTAGTATCAATATCATAACTTATAGCCCTGTTCCCTGGCTACTTACATGTGATAACTTTATAAGTTCTTATTGTTTGAATTCATTTCTATTTTTGTAACTTTGTTATTATTGTATATCAGGATCTCTCTCGTAAGTACATGAGGTGTTCTTCTCGTGTCACTGTCTACCATCTGAAGAGGTTTCTCCTTCAGAAGCTCTCTGTCCCAGCTCTCTACGATGTGGAGTTGCTCTGTAATGGCTGTGCTCTGCACAAGGACAGCCCTCTCAAGTTTATATGGATATCACACTGGCTCAAGAAGGTAATCCGTAAACAAAGCAACTTTTACAGACTTAGTGTTTTGTCTCAAATAAGCAATCGAGGCAAGTTTCACATGTTTGCTTTTTCGTCCTTTGATAGAGTAGAAGTTGTACACTGGGTCCTTACCTAAATTATTGGAAGTTTTTCGTCTTGACATGCACACACACACACACACACACAAAAACAGGATCCTCCACTAAAACTCGAATACAGACTTAAACAGCACTTATCATGATCCAAGCACATGCAGCCGGTTATCCTGAAACTAGTTCATTTCACACATCAAACATTGACGTTTTTCAAACTCATTGTAACTGTTAAAATATTCATGTATGGCCAGCTATATAGCATAAAATATTCACAGTCATACACACACAATGTCACACTTTTGGTGCTCTCTCTTGTTTTGTGGTGTCTTGTACTTCTATTGTCTTAATTTAGCTGCACATGTGATTGTCGTATACATTTTGTCAGAATTGATTGTTGATCAGTTTTCGTTTCAAATTTCAATATTACTTTTCCAATTAAGTGTTGCTGTTGAAGATGTCGATGTAGTCCAGCCATTTGCCTCCAATCTTTTTCCAGACAACCACATACCTGAAAATTAATATAATACAATTAAAATTCAAACCTTAAATTGGTCTATAATAATCTTTACAAACAAACCTAAACCTATTAGGAACCTCCCCAATTAATGCCTGCATGCTCAGGAAAATATCAGTCTTTGATTCTATAAAAGTTTGACAAAAAGCTGAGCCATGCACTCATGTGCCTATAGCCTTGAGAACTAGCATGAACAGCTATATACGTATGTATAACTGTACTTAGCTTGTGTGCCTCACTTTCCATTGATGATTGTGTCTCCACTGGCGTTGAGCACTTGGACCAGTCCTCTGTCGTAGAGGGTGCCCCTGTTCATTAGCTCCACCTCCTTCACGTCCCACTCTATGGCAGCTGCTCCGTTATCAAACATCTCCTGGTACTGGGTCCTCAGAGCTGAAGGACAATAGGCAAGAGAGTGCATGATTCTCATGCATAACATAATGATAATAATATAATTTTTATGGTCTCTCAGTGTAGTTAAGGCTGCCTCAACTTTTAAAATACCCTAATAATGTACAATTTGTAGTTTGGATATCTCTTCAGGAATTTATTATATTCACCAAAACCTTACATCAATTGATTGTTTGACCAATGATAGAAAATATTTTTAAGTGTGAATGTCATGTGACCCGCAGGGGTGGGACAGGATGATGTCCTCTTTGTAAGACCTTAATGCAAAGATGCAGAGCTGGATATTTATTTTCACAATGTTTTATTTTGTCAGAATATTGTATTTATCTTCAAGATTTTGAATCTGCTTGGAAACTTGGTCTTACAAGCTTCATTAGGTAGAAACAGAGAGAAATAGGCCTATTTCTAAATATTGCACACCTAATTATATATGCGTATTGATTATTTCTCACTAATTAATGATGGGTACGCCATTTTCCGGGCAGATCTAATATTTTATGGTTAAGATGTACTAGATAATGGGAAAAAATGCCTCTTCAAATAAATATTCAGCTCTGCATTCACAAAAGTATGTATTTTGTCTGTAACCACGCCCACAAGTGTTATTTCATTTTCATTTTCACAATTTGTATCCAATACAATAAAAATACGATAGTTATTAAGTTTGGTCTTCCAGTCACCAAGTATAGTTAAAACACGAAGGGGTAAACCTTTAATTATGTCCTTAACTTCCTTAAAATTTGAGGCATCCTTACCTACACTGAGCTCCTATATCGATCATTATACTAGCTATATACTCTGTGTACAATACATACGAGTGATCGTGACTTGAGAGTAATAACTTAACAAGCACACTCTCTGTACTTTACAAAATAGTATGAGGGCTTATTACTGGTGTTAGCCTATAGAAATTGAATGGTCGTATAGTACAACTTAAAGTTTTGTTTGACTAGAATAAAATCATAATATAGCATTATGAAAACCATTAGCTTCTATTTCTTAAGATATTCTCTCTCTCTATACCTTCTCTCCCATGGACTGCCTCCATCCCAGGGGGCATGAAGGTCACATCTTCAGCAAACACTGTCAGCAGGCCATCAATGTCTTTCTGGGCAAACTTTTTGGCAGCAAATTTCTTCCTGTCTAGAATCTCACTCAGACTCTCTGCATCGTAGATTGAATCTGATACAAGAAAGATCAAATTAACACAATTGAAATAAACCAGCCACATAATTGTACCTGACTAAAGTGACCTGCATATGATCAAGCTATCAGATAGGGATCATGAAGGTACACTTTAAATATTTACACATCATGGTTTAACTACATCATGTCACTGTGACCTTAAAGAGTCAGTGATACACTTACCTTTACCTGCACACTGACAGATACAAGCCATGTTCCACTGTGTGTGTAGAGGGAGAGAATTCTGCAGTAGATTCTGAGAATAACTTGAATGGTGAGCCCTTTTTTGTTTAGCAGGCCAGGGTTAATTACTGAACTCAGGTGTTGTTAGGGGAACCCCCTTAGTAGGTATTACATTCCTGTGGTACACTCTCTTCCAGACATAGAAAATGACATATTTTGTGCAAACTTTTTGATGAAATCCCAATTAACTCGATCAAATAGCAAGACATTTTTGTCTATTCAACAGTATTGAAAATGTCTAGATGTATTAACCAACTATCATTAGTTGTCTTTTTCCAAATGACCAAGTACCTGAATACAAAAAATAAATAAATAAATAAATAAATAATCAAAAATTAAGCACTGCCATGATTATTGAGTATGTTAAGCATTGAACAGTTCAGGCTAGTCCTTCAAATGTTTAGGCTACCAGACTATTTGATTCTCTTTCATACAGTCATGCAGCAAAAGAAAAAAAACTATATCAACAAAAATAAGCCTTGCAATTTAATTATTAAAAGTCAAACCATGATAATGCAATGTATGGAACTAATACTAGCATACTTGAACTCACTTTGCATTGACTATGCTCGGTTGTCCACTAGCATCGAATATTTTCACATATCCGCGATCATAAGCCATCACACTGTCCATGAGTGCCACCTCCTTTGTGTCCCATTCTATCTTCACTGCACCTTTCCCGAATACTGACACAGCAATGTCTTTTCGAACAACTATAAATATACAAAGAATATATTAGCCTTGTTCCCAGGCCCCTCTCTCCTCTAAAAATAAGGTCAAAGGAGAGAGCCTGGGTACGAGGTTAATGTATCCTCTACATACATCCCCCATGCCCCGCCGGCCTTCAAGAAGAAAATATGTGGGCCCACATAGCCGACTTAATCTTTCCATTATATTTGCATTATGATCTGAACATCCAGTCAGCCTAACCTTAACTATAGCTATACTGTATGCCATCAAGAGCTTATAAGCTCCTGGTGCCACTCATGATCACTAGCTGCACTCAGTGTGCAATGACATTAATTATTGTCAGACCTCTGCCTATACTACATGCCACACTCACTATATGTGAATGCGTGATTTAAAAACTATAACCTGACTGTGATGCCAGCTTTTAATTAACTACCCTTTAATAATTCTGGTATTATATCGTATACTATAAAATTACATGCATTTGGTCGATGAACACACCTTCTCTTCCATGTAGAGCCTCCCTTCCAGGTGGCATGAAGACTACATTAGGTGCAAAGAGCTTCTCCACTAAGCCATCCAGATCTTTTTGAGTGAATGCTACAGCTGCCTCTTTCTTGATTGCAAGTATTTCACGCTTAATATCCTGATCATCTGTAATCAAATTTATAAAAATCAGACATTATTACTGTGCATGACCAATGACCATGGTTATTCTGTGACCTATCTGAACTAGGTCGATCATGCACTGACCAATTATTTGCAAGCTCTAGGCCAGACTACATGGCAGTCTGCAGTAAATATTTATTACTAATACAAGAGAGAAGCTAACATGTATGATGATTACATAGCCTTGATCAGTTCATGAGACTCACACAGAGAGATCGGCTACTGACATAATATATCATGACATGAATATATTATAGAAACCAAGTCTTGAAAGCAATAATTGATGGACACAATGACATTATGTGGGACACAATGTGCATGACATACATTATAAATGATAGAGCTTACCCATTCCATTAAGAGCTCACACCACCTGTTGGTTCAGCTGTGTTGGTTGCATGGTGACCTTTTGGGGTCATGCATGCATTTTGGGGAACCCCCTTACTTACAAGCAACCAAATTAGATCATAGCTGACAGGTATAATAATTGACCACTACAGAATTATTACTGTCATGAATACGTATATGAGTTATTAAAAACTAGAATCTGTACGATCCAGCTGCATGCAGAGTTATATAGATTGAGTTGCATGCATGTGGCATACTAATTTTATTATGTAAATTCATGTTGCTATTAGTATCAGGTTATTACATTCCTATATATGGTGACTCTCATCAAGACATAGAAAATGACAACATATTGATTTGCAAACTTTTTTCACATTGATGAAATTTCAAATTACAGAATGACAATGTAATAAAGATCAAAGTTGCAAAAGAGCAAGTTGGTATAACTGAATCACGTACACTATACTGAATCACACAGTAGAAGTTAACACACACACAAACACACACACACACACAAACACACACACACACACACACACACACACACACACACACACACACACACACACACACACACACACACAGAGCTATACTCTCTGTCAGGCATTGTTGTTAAATATGTCGATATAGACCAGCCACTTTTCATCCATCTTCTTCCAAATTGTCAAATATCTGCCAAGAATGCAATGTATACACAATTGTCATAACTATGTGGGTAATATGGCTTGGTTTGAGAGTATAGGAAGCTGGAAAAACAACCAACTTTAAATTTTGAAATTGGTTGGATATTTAAAAATGTTATTCAATTTTTTCTACCGGCATTCTCAAACCAGATGGACTTTTAGTGGTATTGCAAAGTGAAATAAAAGCCTCTATCTACCATGTACCTATACAGCTAGCTATATAATATTATCTGTTCTTACTTTCCATTGTACATTTCGTGCCCGCTGCTATTAAGTAGCTTCATGTATCCTCTGTCATAGAGAGTAACACTGTCCATCAGCTCCACTTCCATTATCTCCCACTCTATGCCAGCCGCTCCAAACTGCTCAAACATCACCTGATATTGGCCTCGTAATGCTAAAGGAATACCGATAAGAGATACAGAATAGTATCTGATATATTATCCTGCTGGTAATGAATTCACCTGCACATGTGCCACATGCACACAGATCTCAAGTTCATGGGTATTGCCATGCACATAACTTCTCTACATACTCATGTACGGCATAAATATTATTGTGAATTGGACAGCTTATAATACTTGTTTCATAATCCTGTTAAATGCAACTAACTTACTGTAGCCTCGTAAACCAGGCCTTGACAATAACAAACAGAAGCTTGATTGAGAGAAGGCCTGTCCAGTTTTATTAATGTTATGTGCATGGATGCTCTGTGTCAAGCTTTTGATCATACTAGAGTGCCTTGAGACCAATGCAGTAATAATATCATGGGTCTCTCTGCTGCATAGGTCTGAGTTCACTAACTATAAAATATTATGTCATGATATTAACTATTGAACATCATAAGGTCTAAGGTCACGAAAAATTATGACGTGACCATCCGTGATTGTTCCATGCACTCACGCCACATGGCCTGTGAACTGAGCTGTCACCTCAATTAGACTGAGAGGCTTATGACGATGGACCCAGGTATTGTGGCATTGGAGTTCTTTGACAAGTCTAAACTTGTAGCTTAGTACGTTACCTTCGGTTCCTTGGAAGCAATCCATGTTTGGTGACATAAAGGTGCAGTCTCCAGTGAACATCTTCACTAGGCTATCAATGTCTTTCTTGGCAAACTGTTCAGAGGCTTGCTTTCTTATGGAAGTGACAGAAGCCAGCAGCTCATCTTTAGTTTGATTTGATTCTCCACCTACATGAATGAAGTTTGTAAATGAATTAAGGAAGAGTTATAACCATGACACACATTGCAAGTTATTAACTTATTTTTGATATTCACAGTTTTCCACACACCATTTGATGCCATGCTTTCTTTCTTTGTTCACGTTCACATTATTAAAGGCGGAGTCAAGTGGTACTTCAAAGAGGGAGGAGCGCGCAATTGGACTTAGGGAAAACCCCTCTTGAGTTACAAAATTAAAGCATAAACACAATAGTTGCAGTTTTGATTTTACAATCTTAGTGATTGAGAGCAATGAATTAATAGTTTACATTGTCATTTGAATTGAGTGGTGTCCATTTATTTTAAACGTGTTCCTTTGCTGAACTTCTGTATCTTGAAATACTGGTTCTTTCAGTTGGAATTACTGAATCCTGTACAATTGCCTTCCACTGCATCACAACATGACCAATGACATAACCCAAGAAAATCTGCAGCAAAGATAACAAATGAAAATTAAATACAATTTGAAAAGTGCACAAACTCAATTTGGACAAGCACATGGCACAGACTTGAATGGCCAGCTATACTAGTCATCAATATTGATTCAGTGACTAGCTAGCAGTAGTATCTCATGCATATGGCTAACTGATTGTCTGCAAAACAGTGCAGCATTAACTGTACGCAAGAAGAACGCTATAGTCTAATGAATGTAGACTTCAACTTGACAAATACACACAACAAAGCATTAAAGAGAGGAGGAAGCTAATAATTTGACTTGAGTTGCTGTATTATAGAACTAAAACTTACCCCAAACATGCCATCCGATGCCCAGTGATAGCAATCCGAGACTCGACTCACTAACACCAAGCAGGGATAAAAATACAAACAGATGATTGACCAAACGTTGAGTCCTCTAGACAAACGTCCAGACCTCCAACTCTGCATCAGTGCAAGATAAAGACATGTTGCAATGGCACTGGTAACACTCGTGTGTCCACACGGAAAACTCATATCCAATTTCGAAAAGTGTGCATGATTTATGTGAGTTGTAGAAGGGCCAGTCCAATAGTACGGATTGCCATATGCATTTGGACGAAAACGATGAAAGAATAGTTTGAGCGAGCCTGATGTTATTCCAGCTAGTACGACACTTGCAATGCAACCGAAGAGTGTTTTTTTTATCGTGACAGAATCTCGTGGTAAGAGCAATTTTGATAAGATGTACAAACCGATCAACAGTGGCAGAGTGTGTATGACTTCCATTTCTCTGGCGATGAGCAATGATTCCTTGATAATCCAGCTTGGTTGATAGCCATCAAATATCTTATGCCACGACTTTACCCAAGCAAATTTCAGGTAATAGGGAAGATCACCCTGAAGTTGGGCTCCTGGTTCAACTAAGAGAGGCCAACAGGGTTTGCCAATGCAGATAAAACGGATCAAACTAGTGATATCACCATCAGCAATGTAAGCAATGATAGTCAAAAACAGAATGACAAAGATACTAAGCTTCCACTTTCCAAGTGTAGAAAAAACTTTACTTTTGTTTGTACCACAGTTCTCTTGACTTCCATGAATAAAGTTGACCATTCTTTTGTCTTTTTTACTGGAACTACTTTTTCCCATAAACTCAAAAATGCAACAAAGTTTGGTGAAGATAAATTTGATTGTACGGGCACTCATTAAGCCAAGAAATATGAGGAGGGTTGGTGCAATGAAGATGAAAACAAACAGTGCCGAAAAGAGTATTAATGACAGGGGCGAACCATTTGATTTCTCCCCTTGAGGGTAGAAGAAAAACAACGATGCTTTGATACCGAAATAAGTCATGATCAACAACAACGCTCGTCTCTCACTCTGAAACCAGTCCTTCACATTTGAGAGCAGATTTGTAACAATTATTTTGGCGATGTGAATTGACAAAAGTTGTCGCCAACCGTATGCATAGATGAACAGGTAGAGAAAGAGAGGGAGAGATGACACATACCCTCCTAGTGTATGGATCCAGACTACTGTGAAGAGGAGTAGGCAGGCTGTTGAGTGGATGAACAGCGAGGTGGATCCTGAGGGTTGACTGACTGCTGGACAAGTTTGAACCAGCTTGCATCTCAGAGTCACGTTGAAATGGTGGGCGGACTTGTTTTTACTACTACTACTACTAGTTGCAGAGAGACTGGATGAGTCTGACACCAGATCTAGGACTATTTTTGAATCTTCCCTGAGCGTAGACATTGTCAAAATCATCTAGGGTTGAATAACATAATGATATGGATCGTTGGTAACCAGATATGTGATTAGCTATGTGCTAATTAGCCCCTCCTTTGGCTTCATTCTGTTGGTTGTACACGCCCACTTTCCTGGAGGCGGTACAGCCGGAAGGAAGTTTGGAGAGAAACATTTATGAACTGAGCCTGCATGCCTCGCTCCATGAAGACCAAGAACATGCACATCTTGAATGTTATGGGTACATACACATGTTGCATGTTATGGGCCCATGTGCATGTTGCATGTTGAAAGTTACACTGTTGCGCATATACTGCATGTTGAATTAAATCTAGGGGCGTCTGAGGGCATGCTCCCTCAAAAAATTTTTTTGCAAGTTTAGGCTAATTTGGTGAATTCTGGTGCATTCTGGAACATCTTTAATGATTTGAAACTATAATTTAATATTGTATAATTATGTCGGACTTGGTTTTTCTTTTTGCTTCAAAAGGGGGGTGCATGCAGGCACTTACCCCCCCCCCTCCCTATATGGGCCTGCTACTGAGTCCATTGTTAGTGTGCAACGTATTCACTGCATGTGACAACTTGACATATTTACTGTGACACAGTAGGCTAGACTGTCATACAGTCAGAGTTAGCCTCGTTCCCAGGTTCCCTCTCCAGAAATGATTTAATATTCTTGCGAAGTTGCAAATTAATTTGAAATGTACCACAACAATATTAATCATGCAGTGTTGCAATCAGTGCATAATCATAATTATTATAGTGACACTCAATACATGGACCTAGCTGTTAATCATTATATCATAGTATGCTTTTTTTTAATATGCTTTTATTTGATTCCTTTAGGACAAAGTCAAAGATTCTGCTGATTAATGGTGCATACCAAAGCACTGTTTCCAACCATGGCTTGTAATCATTGTCCATCTGACCAATCACTATACCATCATCTCCAGACATGATTATTATTGGTTTAGGCTCACCTCTTTTTTGCATAATATAATATGATTCATAATGTTAGTGTTTTTGTAAAGGTTGATGGTTTATCAGTTAGTCTTTTGTTCAGCCAGCCTGATAGTGGGTGTGCATGTATAATCTTGTAGAATATGTCAGAATGCCCTATCCACCCATTTTACTCAGTAACACACCTATATATTCATGCTAACAGTTGCAGTGTGTATAGCTATTATTAAGATTAGCCCTCTACGTAAGTGATTTGACATTCATCACTAAGAAATTGCTATACAGTCCAGCTAAGCCAATCATGAGTACTATTGGTCTTCAGCAAAAAGACATTGTTGGTCGTATCATTGCTTTGCAGTCTGAATGGTTCAATGGACGTTACGCTCAACATCATGGTCATGGGTTGTATCTCCACGAGTGTGATTACACCGATTTACCCAATGCTCTGTGGACTCGACTTTTTGTGCACCAAGGAATCAATGATACAATCGTTTTGGAAAGTATGCAGATCCGCGACCACTATGTCTATGTAGAAAATGAAACTGATCCAGAAAATCCTTCTTCACCTGTAGCACTTAAGCATCTAAACAATCCTCCAGTTGATGGCTCTGACCCAAGCTCTCAATGGAAGCTTATCAATGTGGATGAGAATATACATGCTTTGGAGTCTGTTGCCTATTCTAAAGTTTACCTAAACACTAATCCTGATTCTAATAAATACCTATATGCAAGCGGGATACCAGGGAATGCCGACATTACAGACTGCCCACCGACTGATACAAGATCATATCAATGGGTCGTTTCTATTGGCCCTGTTACTCCAACAGCTGCTGGCAGTGTATTGAAGGATAGCTACCGTACGTAGCCATTACAAGCTTTTATAATAAAGACAATGCAACAGCTACATACACATACAAAAGAACGCAGGGTGTAGCTGTTCAACATGGCAGTTCAACTCAATTCACTGATGATCTAGCATATGAAGTCCAGACCAATTTTTCAGTTAGTGATATTGTAACAGCCAGTGTTTCACAAACTTTTTCGATCAGCTTCTCTTCCGAGTGGTCCTCTTCTGAGTCCCAGACGTGGTCTGAGACTACTGAAACAGAAGTTCAGGTTCAAGTAAATGCAAATGCAGGAGTCAAAGTGAGTCAGCTGATTGGAACGTACGGCAATTCAGTCAAAGTTTATAGCACTAGTCTTCGCCTTGATCCCCTTCCAGGACCTCCACCACCAAGCGTGGATAGTGTGGATAGTGTGGATAAAAAGTCAGCATCAGTAAATTAATGTAAAAAAATGGAGTTAAACTATAATTAAATGCTGTTCCAAAGACCAGGCAGAAAAATTAATGTAAAATTAAACTATAATAAGTGCTGTTCCAAAGACCAAGATATTACGAATTTTTCAAGTTCTGTATAAACTTTGTTAAGTAGTTTCTTAAAAATAACCATGGATATTATAGCTCTCCATGAAATAACACTATAGTTTTTTTTTGTATAATAACACGAACTGATTCTTGATATCGATTCCAAGCAGGCTGCCAGCTAAAAAGATATCAGATTCACGCGCAGGATACAGCGTAAATACTAATACTTTTGGTACTGCAATTCTTATCAGCCCCTCCTCGCACGGCCGGCCGGGCATAGACCTTCGGTAAATATCACGTGATGAATACTCCACCCACGTGGCAGTATTGGAGCTGAAAAAGAAAATTATGGATGAAATTGAGCCTGTCTCGCTCCATGAAGACCAGGACAAGATTCTATACGATCTCCTGCAGTGCTACGAATGGCCAGAGACGACAACTGTCATTGTAAGTTCACTCAAAGGCTATTTATACTTGAACAGTTGGACATCAACCATCACACACTCACACACACACACAGCCATCAGGAATACTACTATGGAACAGTCTAGCAGCCATTGCCAAAGGTATGTTTGGTAATCAGATGCCCATATCATCCATAAATTATTTGAGATGTTCCTATACACACATCTTTGAATTCGTATTTTCTTCCGTTACAGCTTGTATTCGATTTGCTGCTAATACAGTACAATATCCATTAAAGTAAGGTCTAGAACTATAATTATTCTCTAAGTTTATTATCAAATGTATCTACAGGAAGTGGTCTTAGTTTTACTGTAAAGGTGCCTTAAAATGTTAGGCGCATTAATTCATCGAATCATGTCTCAATATCACCATCGAATCATGTCTCAATATCACTGTACAGGCTCTTCAGAGGGGGTCCATCTGTTGCTTTTCTTGCACTGCTCGAGGCTAAGTTGCCATGGAAACTAGCAATCACAAGGTGAATTGATTTAAACCATTGACATTATAGCCATGCATTTCCATTCCTCTTCTTGGTTGCTATAGTAACGGTACGCTATTGGCAGTGCTTAAAGAGGAACAACTGGAGATAAGGTAGGCTAGAAATACAGTAGAACCTCTGTTAGTGGACCCTCCGAGATATAGACACTGTATTATAAACCTCTCAACAAAGGACAATTCTTGCATGGTTCCCAAAAATTCCAATTCCCTATTGTAGCAATGCAAACAGAACCTTTGAAAAGAGGACAACCTCTCTACAAAGGACAAACAAGCCGAATATAAATGGTCCCCAGAGTGTTCTTTGTTTGGAGGTTTCACTGTAGTAGCTACGTATGTACAATCGTAGTTTAAATCTATTAGCTAAGTTGTCTTTACTTTGTACCAATTTGTTTAGATCTCTTTTGGACAATTTTGAATCTTGCACTGCTGAATTTCCAGGTAAATTAATTTGGGTGCAATCTGCAAATTGACTAACTATAAAGTTCATCTGGTTTGAGAATGCCAGTAGTACCAACCAATTTCAAATTTCAAGCACCATTGGGTTCTCCCCGTTCTTTTGATTGCTTTTCCAGCTTCCTATGCCTTACCAGTCAAAAGGAAGCTATTTTGCCATAAATATAAAAAGTATTCCATGAATCTCATTATTTCACTTCTGGTGACATAAACCAGATGGACTTTAGATTCATATTTTGTACATTCTTTTTTCTTTGTATGTGGACATGTTCAGTTGCTAAAGACACTCTTCCTAAATGGAGGCGTCTGGTGTGGAATGAAGAGGGAAGCCTGATTGCTGTTGGTCACAGGTAGAATAATTATTATATGTGTGTGTGTGTTGTTTACTGTGTATGATATAAAGATTTGCATGATGATATCTTCTACACACACACACACACACACACACACACACACACACACACACACACACACACACACACACACACACACACACACACACACACACACACACACACACACACAATTTTAGTTCCGGAGCTGTGGATGTGTTTATGCCGTCTGGAAAGTGCATTTGCTCCATCCCAGGTCAACTGTTGGATGAAGACATCGACCAGAGCTCATTAAGACAGTCGATTGCAGGGGTCACTTTCATTCCCCCTCACCATAGCAACCAAGAAGATAATGTGTGAGAGTTGTATCTACATCATCTCATGCAGAGTGATTTTTTGGGTGTCCATATTTCGCTACGTTTCTCCATAAAATAATAACCTGTATTTACTTAGCTATGTCATACCGATTAAGTTTATTAGAGTATTAATAATAGCACAATCATAGTACTTGGTTTTTTTCCCTCTTCATTGCTTTAGTGTATGCCTATTGAGTGTACTATTGTTCAATGGAACACTGGACACTTATGAAATCAGGTAAAGCATTTGTAATAATGCTACTGATAAATTCTTCAAGCTATCACATAAAAATTATATTCTTTCTCTTTGTGTCCTTTGCAGAGCTCAGACTCCCCCAGTTCTCCATATGCACAGCTTCTCTCTCTCTGACTACTCCCCCTCTGGAGTGTCCACCATGTTCTATCACAACTCACTGAGCATGCTCATTGTGGGCAGCTGCCATGAAGAGGTCAAAGGTCAGATTGACCATGTGTTGCAAATTGAAGCAGCTGCTTGCATGGAAATTTTTGACCATGTGCTTTTAAAAGAGATGGTTTGATTTTCTTTCTACTTTCTCTCTTTCTTTATTTTTTTGTGTAGAAGGTGAGGTTGCAAGTTGTGTGACTGGTTGGAGATTGCTAGATGGCTCTCCCTACTGGGCACCAAGAGTTGGAGGACAGTTGGAAAAGGTGCAAGCAAAGATGCAGATTTTTGCTAGCTAGGCTCATAATTAATGACCTTTTCTTACTATTTTTAGAGGCAGAAAGGATTTCTTGATAAGTTCTCGGCATCAGCTGCTCTTGGCAATGATGTAAGTTTCGTAGCAATAAGTGTGTGGGTTCTACTGCATGCTTGGTACATACGTAGTCTTCTAAATTATTTGAGGAAGAAAATATTTTCAAGATGTGTGGTGTACGTATCTGAGCATGCTCCTGAAATAATTCGACTCTATATAATAAGCTATAGCTTTTAAATTGATGGTTGTTTGTTTGTATGTTTTTTCCCCCCCTGTAGAAGATGGTTGTCCAGCTGTGTGTCAGTCCTGGAGGTGGTCTCCTGGTATCAGTGGATGTCTCTGGTGGTATCTGTCTCTGGGAGCTACCTTCCTTCAGACTCAAGAGGAAATGGAGAGCGGACGAATTAGTAAGTCGTATGTGTGTGTTCGTGTGTGTCATCATTGAGCATTTCAACTTTTATTATGGGTACACAATATATGGAGCTGTATCGAAATTGTTGGTGAACCCGCCTTTGATTTAGTTTAGTTGGACATGTACACTGTATGATGTTGGCTTCTAAAGGTAATTGAATATCTATAGGAAGTTGGTAGAAAGCAGATCCTCTTTGGGACTATATATATACACTTCATAGGCTTAAGAACAGCAAACGTTTGCCTAGGCCTTTTTTCCTTCTTTGTAGAGAGGGCGGCTTGTTCATGACTTTTTTTTGTTCTTTCTACAGCCACCAGCACTACAGAATGTATCTTCTGTGTCTCCTTCCACCAAGAAACAAGGTAAGATTTTTTTTACATATTGATACCTGTGTCAAATAATGTATGGTTGTATATAATAGCATAGTTAGCTAACATTTGAAAACTAAGCAAAAAGCATAAAAATTGAAGCAACAAGAAAAGTTCAGTGTATAATTAGAACAAAGTAAAATTGAAAAAAAATATCTGTGCACCACACAAAGTGAACCTATACACAATCTAGACTGGCGAGACTTTTAACTTGGTTGCTATGCAGTGCAGGGTCCTTAGCAACAGAGAGGAACTTTCTGTTAGAGTACTTCTCTCTCACTGCCTGTTGTTTAGCCATCGGCATCTTGATGATAAGCTTGGCCAGGTTCACTAGACAGGGGACGAGATCACTCTTTGTGTAGCCACTGTAGTACTGGAGAGTGGCAGTCTAAAGAGAGAGAGTGGGGGGGAGTAAAATAATGTGTATACAGTTGATCAAAATTAAATTTCCACAAAGTATATTAATAGGAGTTCTATAAAGTTTTTTGATTCATTAGCCAAGGACTTACCCCATAAATCTAGGTAAAATTTTAATTATAAATTTTCACATAACTTGCCCATTCAAAGCTAAAAAAGTAATTGTCAGGGACTCACTCACTTATGTAAACAGTTTCCCAGGGACCAGGGACTCACTCACTTATTAGGTAAACGTTCCCAGGACCAGGGACTTACCCACAGTACATTGTACTGCAATTCTCTCTCGTGAGTGAACTAATTATCGGGGACTCACCCATAGTTCTTTATCTCCCTATAAACGAACTAATTACCAGGGACTTACCCACAGTTCATCACTATTGCCCCTAGTAAGTCTCATGGCCATCAGCAGAGAAGCAGCTGCCACCTCAGAGGGCAGGTAGTGAAGCATGGAGTACTCCATTTGACACAGCTCCATCAGAAACTTGGCCATGGTATGGATTTGAGAGGTCACCTTTGGAATGGACAGTGTGTGTGTGTGTGTGTGTGTGTGCCAGTGTAAAATTTTGAAGCAAAGTAGTGACAGTTTTGTGTACTGTAGCAACAAGCCAATCAATTAGTGCGAACTGAACTTGTGTATTTGTTTGTAAGACTTTGTCTATTTATTGATATTCCATCAAATATATTGGCTATCTCTGTTGACAACATAATGGTCTCCTACCACCCTCTGGTGGTCTAGAATCAAGAATCAAACAGCCATCACCATTTCTCCCTACCTTTCCAGCTTTAGAGTATCTCCGTAGGAAGTGCAGCGATGTGGGCATGGCAAGGTTGTAGCCGAGGGTACGTAGCATGTTCCTCTCCATGTCTCTCACGTCGTCCTCGCTGTAGCAGTTGTCAGTGATGTAAACAAAGTCACTGAGTTGAGGGTAGAAGATCTCTTCGTACTTGCTAGCGATGAGCATGGCAGTCACCCCTACTAGCTGGAGCTCTTCTTTGGGAGTCTGTTGGACCTTAAGAGAGGTTAAAGTTTTTATTTTCTTGAAACATTATGTTTCTTTTATTTGGAATACTTTTAGCAAATGTGTGATCGCAAACAGAAACAAGTAGAGTGGCAATGTAGGCTTTAAAAGGTTTTACCGATGTTTACTTTAGCTTCGTTTACTTATCCTTTTACAGAGTGTGCATTTTGCAAAACTTTTTCTGAAAAGCAAGTAAAAGATAACCTCCCTGGAAAGTAAACTAACGCACAAAGAAGCAGGCAATTCTTTGTTATGGTTTGCCCCGTGTGTCCAGCTCACCTCAAGGTATCTATCGATGATTGATATCGTGAGCAGTAGTGTTTCTTGTAGAAGGTCGAACTTGATCTGCACGAGGACCAGCCAGTCTATGAGGATGGACCTCATCTTGTGGTTGATCTTGAGTTGTCTCTCCATGTAGCAGGGGTCAGGGTGGAAGTCATCCTAGGGTGTGTGTGGGTGTGTAGCGATAACTTTTGTCTGGTAAGGTGTAGGAAGCTGAAAGAGTAATCAAAATAATGGGGAGAATGAGTGCTTTCCAATGGTGCTTGAAATTTTGAAATTGGTTGGATATTTTTTTTCTACCGGCATTCTCAAGCCAGATGGACTTTTATGTATGTTTTCACAACACACAAAATGTTTGATTTGACAGTAACTAGAATCATAGGATAATAAAATTTGTCCATAATTTGCAATTCTGTTATCACAAAAGCTTTTGATTAGTTTAAAAAAAAACTAAAAACAAACAGAAAAAAACAAACAGGCTAAACTTTTTCCCATCACAAAAAAATTCATACACACACACACAGACACATACTCACACTAGCTGCTACAGTACATACATACATACCTCCAGTTGTCGCAGGTAATGGTAGATGTCCCCCACGTACTCGGAACAGAGTGCAGGGTTCATCTCATCGCCCTCGTCAATGTCCTCCACCAGTTGGAGCTTCCTTTGAAATGACCCCGCGACCTCTGCCACGTCCATTGGCTCAGAGGTCAAAGTTCGCTCTCTCTTGCATGCTCGACTTGAATGTGTGCGTGTGTGTGTGCATTTGGAATTTTAATCACAAGTTTTGATTAGTAGAGTTTTACCCATGGTTCGTTATTAACTTGCTGGTGATAATTAATTACCAGGGGCCTACCCAACTTGGAAATCACTAATTCATAAAGCCTGCAAATGATTTTAATTACTAGGGACTTACCCATAGAATTATTTATTAACAAATTTATTACCCATAGTTTCCAAACAGTCATAGCCAAGTACTAGGGACTTACTTATTGTTTTCTGGAACTTTCTCTAAGCAGTTTGCTGCAACCTTGTTGGTAGCCATAGGCCTAGTGTGATGGTGAGTGACCCTAGTCTTGGACAGCTTCTCCTTGGCAGGTAGAGCTGTGGCAGCTGAAAGATACGAGACATTGGAAGTTGGTTCGACTTCAATGGCGGTCTTCGTTGCTAATGTTGACCCTTGAGCTTTTCTCTGTGTGTGTGATAGTAAATGAAATTGAAATGATACTAAAGTGTGTGTTTTTTGACAATGTAAAACTTAAGTTTTAAATAGTGTTCCAGAAAGCAAAATGCCTATATATACGCTTCACCAACTGTTGGGGAAAAATTAAGCTAGGACCACGTAGTGTCTGTATTCATTGAAATTTGGTGTGTGGTTACCTTAGCACAAACTCCAACTGCTGTTGTTTGAGTTGTTAGTTGTTGTTGTGTTTTGCCTCCCCCTGGCTGTGTGTGTCTTGGCCCTCCTCCAGCTGCTCCCAGTGGCTTCCTGGTCCCCCCTCTTCTCTCTGTGATGTGCTCCAGTTTTGTTGCTTGTTGTAGAGCAGTAGGGTGGTGGTTCTGTAGGGAGGGAGAGAGAGAGAGGGAGAGAGAGATGGAGGGAGAGAGGGAGAGAGAGAGAGAGAGAGAGAGAGAGAGAGAGGGAGAGAGAGAGAGGTAGAGAATAGGTAGAGACAGAGAAAGAGAGAATAGGGACAGAGAGAGATAGAGAGTTAGTTGTTGGAGGCTGAAAGTTTGAATTTTGCAAGCTGTAAAACTGAAACAGCTGAGAGAGATAGTGAAATGCTGGCAAAGTTTGTCATTTGATGCTAGCTGGACCTGGATAGGTTCAATTACTGCACAAAGCAGCTTGCTGTAGCACAAACACTGAATATGAAATTCTTTCTAACAAGATACATGCAAACTGCAACTGCATGCAGTGTATATACTTTCTTTGCAAGCAAGAATTCAAACATGTATATAGCTAGTGTTCCAACTTACTTGAATTTGTCTGAGAGCCATGGTTTAATGTCTTTCTCCTTTAACTTGGAACAGCAGTCACAGTCTTCTTTAGTTCTTCTTTAGTGAATGAAAGAGATGGAATAACTTGTTTCTTCTTGCCTCAGTAGCTACACAAATGACAGCCAGTCTTTCTTGCAGTGGTGCAATGAAGACTGCTAGTATCTTAGCCAGCAGCTGTTGGAGTGATAGAATTTGATAGTGATGACACTTTTGACTTGGTTTTTTTGATGTTTTTTCTTTTACCTTTTTTCTTTTGAAAAAGTCTAACCTGTTTTTGGCGGTTGCACTGACTAGTTTTCTCGTGATGTAACTACAATCGAGTGACCGGATTGGTCAGTTGGGCACCGTGTCATATGATGTCACAGATGTTTACTGGTTGTTCCAGCTGATGTAGTAAAGACATGTTGAGTGGTGTGGTGATTGTCTGTTAATTGGTAGAAATGTTGATTAGCCATTGATGTCAACACCTCAATTAGCAAGAGGTGGAGCTAGCTATAATTGATTAATTGATGTAACATGTGTTTTGTACTACACACAATACATGCACACACTCTCTCTCTCTCACACGCATGCACACACAATTTGTATGTTACAAATTCTGATTTTTTTAAGAAGTATGTGATGTAATGCATTAATCATTATCGTAATTATAGGGGTCTCCCCATTGCTGGATGTTAGCTGGTGGTCTGATGAGGTAATTCAAATTGACAATATACAGTATATGCAAACATGTTAAAACATCTCTCTCTCTCTCTCTCTCTCTCTCTCTCTCTCTAGGCCCTGATAGTAGCCACCACCAGTGGACAAGTAGGTCTCTACTCCATCTCTTCTCTCCACCCTCTCCTCAACAGCTCCCTAGAAGAGACAGTCCATGGCTTCTCCATCACCCCTGCCTACAGTGAACAGTTCTTTGTCCTCAATGTAAGTCAGTGGCTACACACACACACACCCACACACACAAACACACACACTCCTACCCACCCACACACACACTGTTAGTGTGAGAGTCATTGTAGCTCTGCGATGGGCAGTATCTATCGTATCCCATCTCTCTCGGAGGACATGGAGGAACTGGAGGGAGAGGAGGAGGAGGGGCGTGGCATCACCATGGCAACCACTGCTAAGACACTACTGAAGCAGGTACAGTATGAGTGACAATAAGTGATTAACCCTTTCTTTGCTGAGTATCACACACACACACACACACACACACACACGCACGCACACATACACACACATACACACACAAAAAGGTGCTCTATTTTTTCACCGAGATGGAAAGATTTCACCCTCCAAAGAAAAAGCCAAAGTAAAAAATTGCCTTTTTTTCATAGTACTTAGCTTAATGTACCAGCTGTGTATGAACCTTGTAATATTCTCTCTCTCTCTCTCTCTCTCTCTCTCTCTCTCTCTCTCTCTCTCTCTCTCTCTCTCT
>CAXIPT010000003.1:659708-759708 GCA_964030475.1 Tethya wilhelma | reverse complement strand
CAAAAGAAATCTTGAAAAAAAAGGAACCATGGAACATTATAAGTCATGCGTTTATAGTTTTGTAAAACAAAATATTCACTTTTTGCGGCAAGTGCAAGATGAATAAGTTTATTCTCAGCATCTCACTTTTGCTACTAATTCTCCAAAAGTTTGATTCGTGTTTGGCTACTCTCAATCACAGTCAAACAGACATCAAGACTGTCTCTCTTATACTAATGGTCCCTTACCCAGACCCGCTTGGTAGAGCTTCTTTTGCAGCCACGTACGACGATGGACACGATATCTCACCAGCTGCCTATCTAGCTGTGGAACAGATCAACAATCGAACAGACATCCTCAAGGGATTCAAACTAGAACTGATTCGAAGCGATGGCGGCTGCTCGATAGCTCACAGAACCATTTACAGCTATGCTAATGACATCATTTACAGGACTGTCCCGGTACCAGGAATAGTTGGACCTACCTGTCCGATTTCTGAATCGATCTTTTCTCAGCTCACCACTGATGATCATGTACCTCTTATAAGTGTGCCTTACTGGGAGGAGCTTGAGTACAACAATACCTTTGGTATTCTTAACCCCGGTCTGAGCTACGACGAGGCTTACTTTCAACTGATGATCATGAACAATTGGAAGCGTGTCGGAGTGCTCATTTCGGACACGGTTGCTTTGGATAATGTGATGTCGAGCAAAAACCATCGCGTGGCTTTTACTGCTCCCTTGTACGAGAGTTTCATCCCGCTGGATAGCATACGAGAGCAATTTCTTCGAGTTATCATTGTATTCTCTCCCCCTGATCTCTCTCGCAGACTCCTCTGTTTGGCCTACCACAAGAACATGATTTATCCTAACTACCAATGGATATTTCGTATCCACATTGATCAAGACTATTTCGAAACAACTTTTCACTACAATGGACAAAAATATCACTGTTCGGACGAACAGATTCGTGTTGCTCTTTTCGGACAGTTGAATTTTTTTGAGAGCTTGACTCCAATAAGTGATACCAGTGTTACCTACTCTGGTCTAACGTATCCTCAATATCTCGAAAACTATCATGACCAGATTGAGAAATACGCCAAAAGATTTAACGTTAGTTCTAAAAATACTTATTGGGCTAGTCCAGTATATGATGCCACATGGGCACTTGCACTCGCACTGAACAACTCTCTTGATGAATTGGAAGAAAGAAACATAACTTTCTCAGAGAAAGATCTCCCTAGACAGAGAGAAATCACTGAAATTATAAGAAAGAATATGAAGTATGTCGATTTTCAAGGTATTACTGGGCATATAAAGTTTGGAAACGAGTCTCAACGCCAAGAAGAAACTATAGATCTCTTCCAATACAATGCCAAAGGTCAGGGTGTCAAAGTTGCTCTATTTCAGTCCGGAAATTGGGTTGGCGACGCTAAGACAGTTGGAAATTTTGTCGATTACTCTTTCATGACCGAATACTACCGTTTGAAAGCAGGGATTGCGCTACCTTATCTCATCCTGACTGTAATAGCTCTGTTACTGATGATACTAGCACACATCGTGAATGTAGTCTATCGAAACCACAAGTCGATAAAGGCTTCCAGTCACAAACTAAACCACATCATTTTCCTAGGCTGCTATTTAATCATCCTCTGCATAGTTATCCATATTTTGAACAGCACACTGGTAATAAGCCTCACAGCTCATAGCATCATGTGCAACTTATACGATATCCTCTTTAACGTTGGTTCTACTCTCATTTTTGCTACAGTTCTAGTCAAAACTTGGCGTCTTTATATCCTATTTACAACGCTAGGTAAGCCAAAAATTCGCATCCTATTCAAAGATCGAGCATTGTTTGCGATTATCGGGCTTCTCTTTACCTTTGAGCTACTAGTCATCATCATATGGATGAGTGGCGGTCATTTCGTCGCCCAAGAAGTTCAAACTTTAAGGATCGAGTCAGGATCTCTACCAATGATCTCTTCTCAAGTGGTTTGTGTTTCTGAGTGGTCGTTGCCATGCTTGACCATTCTCCTTGTTTTCAAGACTCTACTCTTGGTTCTCTCTCTCGTATTTGCAGTGCTCAGTCGAAAAATCTTCCTCAAAGAATTCGAGACGAAAAATGTCATTGTGTTTGTGTATTTGATGTTCTTGCTGTGTGCTGTAGGACTTCCTGTGTACATTGTAGTGACTTTACTGAGTCGTGACGTTGCTCTAGAGTTTGCTGTTTTGGTCGCTTTCTTCTTGATCGGAATCTACATCTGTTTATTCGTCCTTTTCGTTCCGCCCATGATTCCTATAATTAGAGAGAAATATCAAAGTGTCCTTAGCAAGTCTCCCACTACTGAGCAAGTCGTGGAGCAATCGACTGTGACTCTGTCTCATCAGATGTCCTCCTCTCAATTGCCTGCTACGGCATGCTCAGCAAAGTCTCCCACTTCTGCTTGAAGGTACATGTATCCTTTAATGTTATGCATACACATGTATACCTATTAAATAATATAATAAAGAATGAGATTCAGTATTATGGTCTATGCTTTCTTAGTTGTGACCGAAACTTTTGACTATTTTGCTTTTACTGTTAAAGTTTATCAATGTATTGATTTTTGTTCCTATATATAAGTCAAAAAATGAACTCTCAATATGATTATGTAAAATTGATGATACTATATTAATTCCACTGTATGTGCATTCTGTGTTCTTATATAGACTATAAGAAAATGCAAATCCTACATAAACTTAACCACAATTATACAATAAATGGCAAAATGTTGAAAATTCTTCGCAAAAATTTGTCTTTGGTGGAAATAATTATGTAGCTACACATTATGACTTAATGCACACTCCGTCTGTCGAATGTAGTCTTTCTTTGTTGGTCTACTTGGAACAGAATGGGTACAACATATTTGCTACTATGAAAGGAGAACAAGGTCAATCACTTGATGTTTTAGTGTTTGTGATATACTTTGGTGTTGTGTTTAGGAGATGTAGGAGGTTTTTGATTCAGCATCCTTTCTCTGAAAAGTAATGACATTTTCTAGAACCTTGTGTTTAGCTTTGTGATGCACACACAGCAGTCAACAGTAAACTCTACATTGCAAACTGCGGTGAGTGAAACAACTACAATACATTGAATTAAATCATTGATGTGCTGCTTACAGCTGATAAAGTGTTAATTCTTCAAAAATTTATTGACTGACATCTATAAATTTCTAACCACAAACATATTATCGTGAATGTTGTTCACTAGACTTAGTTTGTAAGGTGTCCTCTTCCAACATTTGTATAATTNTGCGAGCTTGAGAAAGTGGGATGTATATGGTCATGGTTCATTTATTCAAGCATATAAACAACAAGGCTTGAGAATGCCGTAACCATGATAGTTACTGTAGTAGTACTACTATAAAAACAAAACAGATGTCTAAGGAATTTACAAATGAGGTCTGACATACTATGAATTAGGTCATCCCACACAATATTCATGATACAAAGGTCATCTTATTGTGTAGCTTACAGAATTGGCTGACATTACAGGAAAAAGATCCCATTTTGTAGGTCATTTGGAGGAAATAAAGAAAGTGAATTTAGAGTTTTGTTTTCAGTCATCCTCATACAGTGGAAGATGGCTTCTTCAAGTCTGACTCAAGTTGTATCACCATTGTTGTTTTTGGTGGGAGTTGTGTGCCTATTCAGTGGACAGTGCTCATCTCAGGGCAATGAAACAGAGATCAAGACTATCCCAGTCCTTTTGATGCTCCCTTTTTCAATTTCAGACCCTTTTGGACTAGATGATGGCTTTGATATAGCACCAGCTGCCTATCTAGCTTCGTTCCAGATCAATGATCGAATTGACATCCTTGATGGCTACAAACTAGAGCTGATTCAAAGAGAAGGTGGCTGTTTTATCCAAGATCGAACATTGTTCAGTTTTGCTCACTATATCTACTCAAGAACTGTTCCAATTGCTGGTATTATTGGACCACTGTGTCCGGATTCTTCTGTATCAGTAGCTAAACTGACAACCAATGAAAGAGCAGCAATGATAAGCCTTCCTTTTTTTGACGACCCAAATCTTCGCAACTACCCAAATGCTTTAGGCATCTTTGAAGAAAATTTCTATCTGGATGACCTGTACTTTGAACTCATGGTGGAGAACAATTGGAAGCGTGTGGCAGTACTTTACAACAGCAATGGCAAAAGCTTTGAACGTCTACAAGAGAGAATCAACCACAGCACTGAACATGAGCTAGTATTATCATTGGAACTAAGCTTTGACCTGATTCCTCTTGATGTAATTCGTGATTCTTATGTCAACGTAGTCTTTGTCATTGTAACTGAGCCACTCCTTCACTGTAGGTTCTTCTGTTTAGCCTACCATCTAAACATGACCTATCCTGACTACCAGTGGATATTTGAGTCTTATCCAGATGAGCAATTTTATGAGGAGACATTTGATTACAATGGTAAGACCTATCACTGTTCTGCTGAAGACCTCCATGCAGCAATTGAAGGAAGCTTGTATTTTTATGAAATACCTCACTTTCCAGATTTAAGCATGACTACCATATCAGGATTAAACTTAAGCCAACTTGTAGATGAATACTTTACTATAGCAGGATTGTATTCAAGCTTTTATGGTGTTGATTCTGAGCCTAATGCATTTGGGCTACTAGCATATGATGCCACATGGGCACTTGCACTTGCACTGAACAGCTCTCTTAATGAATTGGAAAAAAGAAACATAACATTCTCAGAGAAAGATCTTCCTAGACAAAGAGAAATCACCCAAATTATTGGAAGCAACCTTATGGATGTGGAATTCGATGGAACAGTAGGATCTGTCAAGTTTGACCGTACCATTCGTTATCCTCAGAATGAAAGTTTTAACTTGTTTCAATACAACAGTAATGGTTCGGCCGAATCTATTGGAAACTATACATTTGGAGAACTTCAGCTCGACAACAATGTGTCTTTTGATGACTACAATCTTAAATTTGAATACAACCGTTTAAGTCTTGGCATAGCTGTACCATATCTGATACTGACTGTGATTGCTCTGTTGCTAACAATACTGACTCACATTATCAATGTAGTCTATCGAAACCACAAGTCGATAAAAGCTTCAAGTCACAAACTAAACCACATCATATTTCTAGGATGCTACCTAGTGATACTGGGCATTGTGCTACATACTGCGGGAGAAACTTTAACACTTACTTTGAAAGCACATACAAACTTGTGCAACTTATTTCCTGTCTTTTCTAACCTTGGACTCACTCTGATACTGGCTACTGTCTGTGTCAAAACATGGCGGCTCTATAATATCTTCACAAATGAAAGTACGAGTCGACGAAACAAAATGCTCATAAAAGATCAAGTGATGGCTCTAATCATTGGCTGTATCTTCTTTGCAGAGCTGCTAGTCAACATCATCTGGATGGCCACAGCTCCACGTAAAGCTAAATACACGAGGTATTTTGTCGATTCAAGTGATGACTCCATACCAACAGTTTTTATCGATACCTCTTGCCATTCTGATTGGACTCTTCTTTTCCTTATTATTTTGAGCATCTACAAGGGGCTTATTCTCTTCCTGTCTCTGGTCTTTGCGATCCTCAGTCGGAATATCCAACTTAAGGAGTTTGAGACGAATAATATTATAGCCCTTGTCTACCTGCTATCAATTCTCTTTGCCATTGGAAGTCCAGTGTATCTGATAGTGGTATTAGAGAGTGTTGGTGCTTCTGCACAATTTCTGATTTTAATCTCTGTTCTCATCCTATCAGTGTACATCTGTCTGGCTGTCTTGTTCCTTCCACCATTGCGACCCATAATTGGAGAGAAATATCGAACACAACAGTCGACAATGAACTCTACAATGCAAACTACAGTGAGTGAAAAAACTACAATACATTAAACCGTTGGTGTGTTACTTACTGAAAAAAAACCTTAGCACTAAACAAATCATGAACTTTAAGTCTTGAACTATAAATTGCTAACCACAAGTTAACATCTCATGAATATTAATTGGTAACTAAAATAATAACAATTAATTTTTATACTTTGTTTTGAAGGTGTCCTTTTTCCAACAAATTTCTATTTTTTAAATATTGTATAAATTTTGTAATAAATACATGTGACTACTATTGAGTGTAAAATAAAATCAGTGTTCAATGATCTGTTGTTATAGATGTAGTCTTCATAGTTAGTATATATATATGTGTGTGTCAAAGCAACTGTACACTTTAATGTGAGCTATTAAGAGTCACTATTATTGTGTATATCATTAAAATGTTACTAGACAATGATTATTATACTGTAACTCTGTTCAGCAAATTTCCGTAGTTGTCAAACTCTTGTTGCTGTAGAGTAGCCTCATTCCCAGGCCCTCTGCATGCTGCATAGCTAGTGTGGATTTATTATGTTGACGACTTTTCTTAATTTGTATATATCACACAAAAGTGTGTGCTAGATAAATTCTGTCTGGTAAAGGATATCACCATAATAAATCAATTATTGCTATGAGGGTCTGGTGATGAGGCTAGCTGCAGAGTATGAAAATTAAGAGCACTATGCACAAAGAGTTAACTTAAAGTTTGTCTTATTTAACCCGATTTATATCAGTATATATATATAATTATTATATAGTCTCTAAAATTAGAAGTTTTTTGGTCCTGTGTGTAGCCTAACATAACATGCTTTTGCATCACACTCATTGTCTTTGCTTTGTATCAAATCTATACGCGAAAGGTTATATAGCTCAGCTATGTATGTTTGATATAGTTATTATGTATTATAATAATGAAAGGTAGAACGAAACTAAACTGTACTCTGCATACTAGCTATAGGTTGTGAGTGAAGATTTCAACTAGTCACTGCCCAGCTCCGCTGTAGTATATAGATAACTTCCGTGTTGATCTATATAATTTTATTTTTTATTATTTTATTATTTCAATTAAATTTATCTGTGATTTGTATCCATGCTGCATTGCACCCACACACTATACAAATAATGACAAAATTAATATTATTATATTAAGCTGTTTCAGACAGATGAAATGTATTTCTTTTTGTCTAATGTTGTGTACTGTAATATAATTGCTCCGGAAATTATTTAATGGCTCAATTAAATTACTAGGGCCAACCCCCATATAACTTAAAATTAAATAATAGTTGTTTTTAAACACTTTTCCTATCTTCATGGAAGTACCATGATGTGCCGTCTCTTAGCAACTCTGCAGTCTCATTTTTTCTTCTGTCAATCCTCTAAAATTAAACTGAGGATCTGTATCAGTATATATATAGTCGTTAAAAATAAAAATCCCCATTTTATGAGCCCCAGCAATTTGCAAACCTGCTTGTAAAAGTTGCTCAGTGTACTGCCTATTTGTTACTACTTGTACAATGATAACTATATATGTGGTCAGCTGTTATTACAAGTTGCTCTTTATGCATATAAGCATACTTAAAGGAACTGTGTCACTATATACCTGCTATTTTGTTACCAACAATAAAATGTGTGACGTTTTATGACATTCTATGACCTTTTGTTGCATCTTTTGTTTAGTTTCTAGCATAATCTGGGTTGCACGTTTGGATATAGCTCCGTGTATGTACATGTATAGCGTGTTTGTCAACAAAAATCGTCACATAATGTCATGCAATTTTTTTTTTGGTAACAAAACAAGGCTTTATAGTGAGTGATACAGTTGCTTTAAATTGTAAAGTTTCTGTTCATGTTTGATATTTTTAGTACAGTGCTTATGTGCCTTTGATATATCATGCTTTCAGAGGTTTCTGGACTACATGGAATGTATTACTTTGTACCTAATGTTGCATGCTGTAGTAATTACTCCGGTAATTACTACTAATTTTAATGGCTCAATTTGCTCCGGTCGAATCCCACACAAATTAAGAATGGAAATTTTTCTAACATTGTTGTTATGTCTATGAAAATCCATCCAATGGTATGCAGTTTCTTAGCGACTGTGCAGTCTCATTTCTCTTCTGTTAAATCTCACAAAGTGCTTCTTGACAAGCATGCATAGTAATTGCAACAATTGTATGATAGAGCATTTGTATACATGTTTTTCTGATACATGTGTAAGGATGTTAACCTTGTTAACCCTTGGTGCGCATGCGCAGCAGGGGTTATGGTAGTCGTGTTGTCTGTGTGTGTGTGTGTGTGTGTGTCAGTGTGTGTGTGTGTGTGTGTGTGTTCCAACTATATCTCAAGAACGGCAGCTCCAGTCTTCAAAAGCGGCATACCAAGGTAAAAAAATCGAGATTATCTAAAAAAAAGTACACAAAGAATTCAACAAAAGCCTGTAGTTCCTGAGATATGAAGCTTCTCAGCCTCTTTGAGCGCTAAGCTTCGAGGCCACACCCATAATTTTGGGGGACGAGCCTGAGCGAGCTTCATAGCATAGACAGTAGAAGCTTAGCTACTGACAAAGCAACAAAAGCCTATAGTTTCTGAAATCTGAGGCTTTTCAGCCTATCTGAGCTAAGCTTCGAGGCCACACCCATTCATCCTGTTAAATTTTGGGGCAAGCATGAGGGGTGAGCCTGAGCGAGTCCCATAGCATAGCTGCAGACCTGCTTATTGATACACACTCATCCAACTACATTATACAGACAATATAATATTAGACTATAATAAACTGCTATAATATATCAAATACCATCAAAATACTTATAAGATTCAGTATAATAATTATTATATGTACGCACCAAGGGTTATGCACCTTGGTGCCTTCATTTCAGTAGTAATACTGCCACAACGCTTAAAATTACCACTGTGACAGTTCCTGACAAATAATATAATGTGTACCAATGGCATTCTATAATAACAGTATACATATAAATTATGTGTTAAGTCTAGTAACCATCGATGTATGTGACCTATATATAAAGAGTCACTTCTGTTGTCACAGCATTGCATGACTGAAGAGATGCATGCCGTTTTGTTTTGTTTTATAATTGTATATAATTATATAGTTCTTCAAATGCAAATATGGTGTAACACTAAATTTTAATGTACACCCAAACAAGCAATAATAACAGCACAGCATAAAATATAGTTACTGACTAGACAAAAAGAGATGGCGCTATTTTTGAATGATACAACTGTTCTATTTTTTAGCTAGCATCACGTTAAGTTCCACCCTAACCCATGTATACATCTCTATATTAAGTACATAGCTTTTTCAGTCACTCTGCTCTTTATTAGTGAATAGAGATGTATTTGATATTTCTCTCTAATTATTGGTCTCAATGAAGGTATAAACAAAACAGCCAGACAAATGTACACTGTTAGGATGAGAGAAGAGATTACAACCAGAAAGTCTGCTGTAGCACTTGCACTCTCTAGCACAAGTATAAAATATACTAGGCCTCCAATATAAATAAGGATGGATAGCAGGTAGACAAGGATGATAGTATACTTTGTCTCAAACTCCTTCTTGTGAATTATATTGCGGCTGAGAATCGCAAATACTAGAGACATGAAGAGAATAAATCCCTTGTAGATGATGCAGATAATGATGAGAGCTGTAAACCTACGAAGGGTCCAGTCAGAATGGCAAGAGATATCAGTGAATTCAGTTGGTAGAGACTCACTAATTGATTTAACAAGGTGTCTGCTGTATTTAGCCTTTAGTGGAGCAATGGCCATCCAGATGATGTTGACTAGCAGCTCTACAAAGAAAATACATCCAATGATTAAAGCCATCACAGGATCTTTTAAGAATCGCTTGCTCTTTCTCATGGTGTCTTGACTTATGAAGATATTATAGAGCCGCCATGTTTTGACACAGACAGTAGCCAGTATCAGAGTGNTCATGAAGCAGTATTTTACAGTACTTAAGAAAAGCAAGTTAATGCTCCATTATACCTGGTAACAGTTGCTATGGAAGTATGATTTTTTGTGGGGGGTCTATCTATTCAGTCCATCAAGCTTTTAACATTATTTTTTTCATTTTAGTATCCCAAGATAATGAAGTTTTGCATGAGGGAGACATTTATGAGACAGCATTTACAACAGTACAGTAAAAGTACAGTGAAAGTACAGTAAAAGCAGTGTATAGTATCATATAATGTGCCATATACTCCCTTATGGTTGTTTAATATTCCGTAGCAATGCTGTATGCATATTGCATGGTTTAAGGTATGCTGTCTGCTACTACATACAGAGGTGTTGTGTACTACAATGAATGATGATAGTAATATTATTTGTGTTTAGGTATCATGCCGCTGAGGTACTATCATCTTCGGGCTGCCAGCTGTAAACTCCCCTGAAACTGACTGTGTCTTTGCCACTCTCAGCATACACAAGGAATAATACTCTAACAGTTAATGATCTCTGTTCCAAGCTAATGACATGTGGTGTCAGTACCTCATCCATGGCATGTAACTTCTCATCAACCACTGACTTTGTGTTTGCTTTGTGACAGAAAGTGCACATTTGGCTGCCGACTCAGAACCAATCAAAAAAATGATTCTACAACCACTGTCTCCAATCATGTCATTCCGAACTTGAAGAAGTTCAATATCATTATGTGCATACACACTGCGATGTGTTGTACCATGCTTGTATTTGAGATTGAACCTATTTAAAAGCAACACTGAATAAATAGGATATTTAGAATGATACAACAGCTGCAATTACAAATGTTACAATGTACAGTGGAACATTTATCACTTCCTGCAACAGCCAATTTGTGGTAAAAACACTTTGTCTCAAGTACCACTGAGTTTGCATAGTACTACACAGCAGCTGCCAGCTGCTAAACGCGCGCGCTTTTTTTCAAAGGAAACCGGAAGTTCGTCGGAGTGGACGCGCTAATGATATTAATTTATTCAGTTGCCAATCCCGGGTGTGTAATATATTATCTATGGTCTGACTGTCTTATTTCTTCCTCCATTGCGACCAATAATTGGAGAGAAATATCGAAAACTGCTATCCTCACTTGCATACCAAAAAAGTGACTGAAAAAAAACTTAAGTATGTATCATTCTGAGATGGGTTAAGGTTGAAAATTACAGCCAAGAAAAGGAACAAACTAATATAATAATTTAGTCTGTAAAAACAAAAGTTTTGCATAAGACTATTAAAATTTTCCACATTCATAACACTACAAGCATACATAGAGAGACTCTTAGTAACACCATCACATAACAAGTTGCATGATGAGTATGTGCTACTATTCATGTTTTTCATTGTAATAGGACATTGTATAATTGTGTTCTATTTTAAGGCAACTTCAGCATAGGTATATAAATCAGTAAGACACTTATCATGATTCTTTTTCAAAAAAAAAACATAATAGTTGTTGCACACAAATTTCTTACAAAGTTAAATTTTGCAAATGTTGAAAGGTGTAAACTAAGTCTAGTAAATAATATTCACGACAATTTTGTGGTTAGTGATTTTGAGTTCAAGGTTTTAAGTTTATAACGTACCAACATTTTATCAGTAAGCACACATGTACAAATCAATTGTGTAGATACGTTACTATTGTATGAATCTGAGGACAATGGTAGGACCATGATTTGGAGAGGAAAAAGAATAGCATCACAACACAAAGAAAAGATGAAGCAAATAATGCAGATCGGAAGAAGGCAATTTAGAAGCATCTTTCGTTCCAGTACATTGATGATTCAATTCAATGTACTGTAAAGCTCAGTTCATTGATGATTTCCATGTTCGATATTTCTCTCCAATTATAGGTCGCAATGGTGGAAGGAACAAGACAGCCAAACAGATGTACACTGTTAGGAGGAGAACGGAGACTAAGACCAGAAATTGTGCAAAAGAACCAACACTTTCAAACACCATTATCAGATACACTGGACCTCCAATGGCATAGAGTATGGATAGCAGGTAGACAAGCGCTATAATATTATTTGTCTCAAACTCCTTCTTATGAATTTTACGACTGAGAATTGCAAACACTAGAGACAGAGAAAGAATAAGACCTTTGTAGATGCTCAAAATAATAAGGAAAATGACAGTCCAGTCAGAATGGCACGAGATATCAGTGAACACAGTGGGGATAGAGACATTAATTGATTCCGCAACAAGGTGTCTGCTGTACTTAGCCTTATATGGAGCAGTGGTCATCCAGATGATGTTGACTAGCAGCTTTATCGAAAAGAAGCATCCGATCAATACAGCCATCACAGGATCTTTTAAGAATTGCTTGCTACTTCTCAGGGTGTCTTGATTTGTGAAGATATTATAGAGCCGCCATGTTTTGACACAGACAGTAGCCAGTATTAGAGTGAGTCCAAGGTTAGAAAAGACAGGGAAAAAGTTGCACATTGTCAAGTTCAGACGTGTTTTCAAAGTGAGTGTTAAAGTTTCTCCAACAGTATGCAGCACAATGCCTAGTATCACTAGGTAGCATCCTACGAATATGATGTGGTTTAGTTTGTGACTTGAAGCCTTTATTGACTTGTGGTTTCGATAGACTACATTGATAACATGGGTCAGTACTGTTAGCAACAGAGCAATCACTGTCAGTACCAGATAAGGTACAGCTATGCCTAGACTCAAACGAACATATTTAGATTTAAAATTAAAGTCATCAAAGGTTACATTATCATTGAGTTTTAGTTCTCCAAATTTATATCTTCCAATACTTTTGGTGGAACCATTTTTGTAGTATTGAAACAAGCCAAAACTCTCATTTCGAGGATAACGAAGAGTATTATCAAATTTGATAGGCCCCGCTGCTCCTTCAAATTGAACTTTTTCCAATTTTGTTGAAATAATTTCTGTGATTTCTCTCTGTCTAGGGAGATCTTTCTCTGAGAATGTTATGTTTCTTTCTTCCAATTCATCAAGAGAGCTGTTCAGTGCGAGTGCAAGGGCCCATGTAGCTTCATATGCTAGTAGCCCAAATGATGTAGGTGAAGAATCGACATTATAAAAGGTTGAATAATTATTTGCAAAAGTGTAGTATTTATATACAAATTGACGTAAATTCACTCCTGATACAGTAACAAAGCTATAATTAAATTCAGGATCAAGATCGTGATAAAAGTACAAGCCTCCTTCAATTGCTACATGAACTTCTTCGGCAGAACAGTGATAGGTCTTACCATTGTAATTTACAGTGGTATCTCTGAAAACTTCACCTCTGAAGGACTCAAATATCCACTGGTAGTCGGGATAGGTCATATTTAGATGGTAGGCTAAACAGAATAGCCTACAGTGAAGGACTGTATCAGTTTCAATGACAAAGACCACATTAATAAAAGAATCACGAATTGCTTCGAGAGGAATTAAGTTAAAGTTTAGTTCCAACTGTAGAACCAGTTCATGTTCAGTGCTGTTGCTGATTCTATCTTTCAGTAGTTCAAAGCTTTTAGTACTATATAGTACTGCCACACGCTTCCAATTGTTCTTCACCATAAGTTCAAAGTACAAATCATCCAAATAGAAATTTTCTTCAATGATGCCAAACGTGTTATCAAAGTCATGAAGAGTTGGGTACTTGTGGAAAGGAAGGCTTATCAGTGCTGCTCTTTGGTTTGTTGTCAGTTTAGCTACTGATTCTGAAGAAGGAATGCAAGATGGTCCAACAATACCAGCAATTGGTACAGTTCGATTGTAAATGTATCGAGCAAAGCTTTCCATAGTGCGACCCGTGACATTACAGCCACCATCACTCCGAATCAGTTCTAGTTTGTATCCTTCAAGGATGTCTGTCCGATTGTTGATCTGTTCCACAGCTAGATAGGCAGCTGGTGCTATATCGTGACCATCTTCATAAATAGCTTCTCTACCAAGAGGGTCCAGATCTTGGAAGGATAGCATTAAGAGAATGTTGATAATCTTGATGTCTGTTTCGTTACCATGAGATGAGCACTGGCCACTTGTTACACACAAAATCCCCACTAAAAACAGTATGAGTTGAGTACAACTTAGCAAAGCCATATCTTTCACAGCTAGTGTGTTATATGTAAAAACTTGAAATCATTTTTACTTGCCTTTTCAAAAATGCTATTAATTCCTATTTTTGTTTATCCACTCAGTATTCAGTGACCTGTCAGTTCTAAGAACATAGACAGGTTGACTCTCATGCCAGGAATATGGTACACCACAACTCAATTGTGTATAATGCTTCTGGCATTGCTAAGATTTCCTGTCATAATTGCATAAGTGTTGCCAAAATTGGTGGTTACACTTCAAGGGAATGTGGCTAATAGCAAGCGACACACCCAACATGTTTATTGTATTGATTCACATAGGAGCTACCCATACTATATGCAGCAAATCAGTGACTAGTTATAATCAGTGTTTACAACCTAGCTAGCGTACAGAGTGTATCCATCAGGTTAGTTTTATTCTCCCTTTCATTATACTCAAAAATTATATCAAATGTATACAGCTGAGCTATATCCTCTCTCATGTAGATCTGATACATTGTGTCAAAGCAAAAATAATCATACATAAGCATGGAGCATACTACTCAATAATTGATTTATTACGCTAATGATCTTTACCGGACAAAAGCACACACATACTTCTGTGTGCTATACAATATAATAAATCAATAATAGCTATGCAGCAAGCAGAATGCCTAAGAATGAAGCTACTCTACAACAACAACAAAAGTTTGTACCGTGGTACAGCTTGCTAGCGTGCAAGACTTGAATGTATTGGCTAGTCAGGTTGTGTATATGAGTTCAAAGGCTTGGATAGTGTTTGTGAGTATTGTAGCAGCTGGTTTCCCTTTGATGTGTAGCTCAGCCATGGTACAAGTGCATATACACAACAAAAATGACACTTCTAAGGCCCCATTTACACATATACGTTTAGTACTAAATGACAAGGGCATGCATATACACTACAACACAGTACATAAAAATGGGTATTTACACGTACGTATGCGGTTACAATGCACGTGTGAGCTGCCAGCTGTCATGATCACAGTTAGCTTGCTCAATTTCAAGTGAAATGTGCGTGGAAGATGAGAAAGTCATTAGAGTGTTCGTAGACAGATGGTGATTGTAAGCTACTGTTAAAATGCAACAAAATGGTTCACGAGTCCAGTTAACAGTTTTAAAGTCTGTTTTTTGCTCGTGCACACGAGACTGCTGCTGATGTCTTTGTTTATCAAGATCTTCACTTTCAAGAGTGATTTCAAAAGTATCTGTTTATGCCAAAGACTAGAGCCAGACAACCAGGAATAACACCAACCCTTGAGATTTACATGGATGAGACTCTTCATGCCGTTATTCTGTTCAAGTTGTGCTGTAGGACTCTCACAACATCCTTTTTGTCTTTCTCAACCAAGCCAACAAACCACCTTGATCGACTCCCTCAGTTTGTCTCATGAGGCTCTTCTACAGCTCAGAGCATCACACAGTGACTTAGCTACATAATTTACATGCATCAAAATAGTTTCAGGCTTGTTACTTATGAAGTTGTCTTGCCCAACATGGCTATAATCTCTAATAGCTTTCTTCCCAGTTTTGTGTGTGCGCTAACATTAATGAATATCATTAGTGGTTTGTGGTGATGTAGTGCTGAGTAGTAATGTACATGTACATTCTTGCATATTAGTAATGTGTTGGCAAATTTTTAGCCTGGGTTAATAAATTGGTTGGAAACTTATGAATCTGTTTCAAAAAAAATATGATAGTTGTTGTACACACATTCTTACAAAATTAAATTTTGCAAATGTTGTGAAAGGGTTAAACTAAGTCCAGTAAACAATATTCACTATACATTTGGGGTATGTGACTTAGAATTAAAGGTTTAAAGTTTTCACAGCGTGTGTGTTAGTATGTGTGTGTGTGTGTGTGTTGTCAGTAAGCAAACATGTACAAATCAACTGTGTAGATAAGTTACTACTGTGCCAATCTGAAAACAATGGTAGGACCATGATTTGGAGAGGAAAAAAAATAGCATCACAACACAGTCAACTATGAAAAAGATGATGCAAAGAATGCAGATTGGAAGAAGGTAATCGAAGAGCATCTTTCATTTCAGTGTACTGATGAGTTAATCCATGTATTGCACTTTTTTCAGTCACTGAAGTTTGCAATGCAGAGATCAGTTCGCTGATGATTTCCATGTTCGATATTTCTCTCCAATTATAGGTCGTAATGGTGGAAGGAATAAGACAGTCAAACAGATGTACACTGTTAGGACAAGAACGGAGATTAAGACCAGAAATTGTGTAGAAGAACCAACACTTTCAAACACCATTATCAGATACACTGGACCTCCGATGGCATAGAGGATGGATAGCAGGTAGACAAGCGCTATAATATTATTTGTCTCAAACTCCTTCTTGTGAATGTTACGACTAAGAATCGCAAATGCCAGAGACAGAGAAAGAATAAGCCCCTTGTAGATGCTCAAAATAATAAGGAAAATGATAATCCCGTCAGAATGGCAAGAGATATCGGTGAACACAGTTGGTACAGAGACATTAATTGATTCTGCAACAAGGTGTCTGCTATATTTAGCCTTATATGGAGCAATGGCCATCCAGATGATGTTGACAAGCAGCTCTATCGAAAAGAAGCATCCGATGATTAGAGCCATCATAGGATCTTTTAAGAATTGCTTGCTACTTCTCAGGGCATCTTGATTTGTGAAGATACTATAGAGCCGCCATGTTTTGACACAGACAGTAGCCAGTATCAGAGTGAGTCCAAGGTTAGAAAAGACAGGAAATAAGTTGCACATTGTCAAGTTCAGACATGTTTTCAAAGTGAGTGTTAAAGTTTCTCCAACAGTATGCAGCACAATGCCTAGTATCACTAGGTAGCATCCTACGAATATGATGTGGTTTAGTTTGTGACTTGAAGCCTTTATTGACTTGTGGTTTCGATAGGCTACATTGATAACATGGGTCAGTACTGTTAGCAACAGAGCAATCACTGTCAGTATCAGATACGGTACAGCTATGCCTAGACTCAAACGAACATATTTAGATTTAAAATTAAAGTCATCAAAGGTTACATTATCATTGAGTTTTAGTTCTCCAAATTTATATCTTCCAATACTTTTGGTGGAACCATTTTTGTAGTATTGAAACAAGCCAAAACTCTCATTTTGAGGATAACGAAGAGCTTTATCAAATTTGATAGGCCCCGCTGCACCTTCAAATTGAACTTCTTTCAATCTTGTTGAAATAATTTTTGTGATTTCTCTCTGTCTAGGGAGATCTTTCTCTGAGAATGCTATTGTTCTTTCTTCCAATTCATCGAGAGAGCTGTTCAGTGCGAGTGCAAGTGCCCATGTGGCATCATATGCTAGTAGCCCAAATGGAGTAGGCCAAGAATGGACATTATAAAAGGTTGAATAATTATTCGCAAAAGCGTAGTATTCACATACAAGTTGACTTAAATTTACTCCTGATACAGTAACAAAGCTATAATCAAGCATATCAAATTCAGGATCAACTTCGTGATAAAAGTTCAAACCTCCTTCAATTGTTGCATGAATTTCTCCAGAAGAACAGTGATAGGTCTTACCATTGTAATCTACAGTGGTGTCACCAAAATATTCACCTCTGAAGGACTCAAATATCCACTGGTAGTCGGGATAGGTCATATTTAGATGGTAGGCTAAACAGAACAGCCTACAGTGAAGGACTTGGTCAGTTTCAATGACAAAGACCACATTAATAAAAGAATCACGGATTGCTTTGAGAGGAATTGAGCTAAAGCTTAGTTCTAACTGTAGAACCAGCTCATGTTCGGTACTGTTGCTGATTCTATCTTTCAGTAGTTCAAAGCTTTTACTACTATATAGTACTGCCACACGCTTCCAATTGTTCTTCACGATGAGTTCGAAGTATAAGTCATCCAAATAGAAATTTTCTTCAATGATGCCAAATGTGTTATCAAAGTCATGAAGAGTTGGGTCCTTGTGGAAAGGAAGGCTTGTCAGTGCTGCTCTTTTGTTGGTTGTCAGTTTAGCTATTGATTCTGAAGAAGCTTGACATGTAGGTCCAACAATACCAGCTGTGGGTACAGTTCGATTGTAAACGTATCGAGCAAAGCTTTCCATAGTGCGACCCGTGACATTACAACCACCATCATAATGAGTCAGTTCTAGTTTGTATCCTTTGAGGATGTCTGTCCGATTGTTTATCTGTTCCACAGCTAGATAGGCAGCTGGTGCTATATGGTGACCATCATTGTAAATAGCTTCTCTACCAAGAGGGTCCAGATCTTGAAAGGGTAGCATCAAGAGAACGTTAATAGTCTTGATGTCTGTTTTGTTACTGTTAGATGAGCATTCTCCACTCATTTCACACAAAATTCCCACTAAAAACAGTATGAGTTGAGCCCAACGTAACAAAGCCATATCTTTCACAGCTAGCATGTTACATGGATCAATCTGAACTCACTTTTGTTGGCCTATTCCAACATATTAATAGTGACTTGTTGGTTCTAGGAACATAGACAGGATGACTACCATTGCCAAAAATATGGTATACCACAACTCAATGACATATACTGCTTCTTGCATTGTTATAATTTCCTGTCATAATCATGCATGAGTCTTGCTAGAATTAGTGGTTACACTTGAAGACAATGTGGCTATAGCAAGCGACACACCCGACATGTTTGATACATTGATTCACACAGGAGCTATCCAATGGCATGCTACAGCAGACCAGTGACTAGTTATCTCAATTAACAACCTAGCTATAGTGAGCAGAGTACAGTATGGCCGGCTTGTACTGCACATGGTACAGCTTGTTCAGTGCATACCTATACAAACAAGACTCGGGTGTATTAGCTCATACACTCTAGGTTGTGTATGACTTCAAAGGCTTAGATAGGGTTTATGACTATTGTAGGAGCTGCTTTTCCTTTGATGTGTAGCTCAGCCATGGTACAAGTACATGTACACAACAAAAGTGACGCTTCCAAGGCCCCATTTACATGTATACATTTAGTACTGAATGACAAGGGCATATATATTACACTAGAGCACAGTAAATGGAATAGGGTAATTAAGTACACGTATGTGGTTACAATGCACGTGCGAGCTGCCAGCTGTCATGAGCGCAATTAGCTTGCTCAATTTCATGCCTCCAAGGAAGATAAGAAGGAGTTTCGGTAGACAGATGGTGATTGTAAGCTACTGTTAAAACGCAACAAAATGGCCCCAGAGTCCAGTTAACAGTTTTGAAGTATGCATTTTGCCTGTGCACACGAGACTGCTGCTGCATGTCTTCATTTATTAAGGTCTTCACTTTCATGAGTGTTTACATAAAATTATCCATTTATGTGAGCGTATACATGTATCGTGTAGATGCATGCTTTATCTGTATACTTCAGTTTGTGTATACATGTAAACGGGGCCTAAAGCTCACATTAAAGTGTATATACAGTTGCCATGACAGCTATATAATAACGACTACCAGTGGCGTAGCCAGGGGGGTGCAAAAGGTGCATTTGCACCCTTTTTTTTTTGTCTTGCGAAATTTACGCGTAGGTTTTATAATGCGCTATTTTTAGTTTGTAATAATTTTTTGTGCACTTACTTAGTAGCAACAGTAAAGCAGTCATCTTTGGCCAGAATTCAATCCAGAAACAACTATTAGAAGCTTTCTATTTGCTGCTACAAGGCTTTAGAAAGCAAGGCTTTAGAAAGCATTCGAGGCTTTAGAAAGCATTCGAGAGGGAGGGAGGAGCTAAAATTAGCTAATAAAGTGGGTGTGGTTTCTGGTCGTGCAAAATTATTGCTCCCCCTTTTCTAAAATCCTGGCTACGCCCTTGACTACATCTATATCAGCACATCATTGGACACTGATTTTATTTCACATTTAATAGTAGTCATACTTATTTCTTAAAAAATACCAAAAAAAAATTTTTGGAAAAGGACACCTTCAAAACTAACTATAATATTATACAATTGTCATTAATTTTAGCAACCAATATTCATGAGATGTTTGTGGTTAACAATTTATAGTTTAAGACTTAAAGTTAGTGATCAGTTTAGTGCTAAGATTTTTTTAATAAGTAACTACAAACCTTTTAGTGTACTGAAGTTTTTTTACTCACTGTAGTTTGCAGCGTAGAATTCATTATTGACTGCTGTGTTCGATATTTCTCTCCAATTATAGGTCGCAATGGTGGAAGAAACAAGACAGCAAGACAAACGTACACTGATAGGATGAGAACAGAGATTAAAATCAGAAATTGTGCAGAAGCACCAACACTCTCTAACACCACTATCAGATATACTGGACCCCCAATGGAAAAGAGAATTGATAGCAGATAGACCAGGGCTATAATATTATTTGTCTCAAACTCCTTAAATTGGATATTCCGACTGAGGATTGCAAACACCAGAGACAGAAAGAGAATAAGCCCCTTGTAGATGCTCAAAATAATAAGGAAAAGAAGAGTCCAATCAGAATGGCAAGAGGTATTGATAAAAATTGTTGGTATGGAGTCATCACTTGAATCGACAAAATACCTCGTGTACTTAGTTTTACGTGGAGCTGTGGCCATCCAAATGATGTTGACTAGCAGCTCTACAGAGAAGATACAGCCAATGATTAGAGCCATCACTTGATCTTTTATGAACATTTTGTTTTGTCGACTCGTACTTTCACTTGTGAAGATATTATAGAGCCGCCATGTTTTGACACAGACAGTAGCCAGTATCAGAGTGAGTCCAAGGTTAGAAAAGACAGGAAATAAGTTGCACAAGTTTGTATGTGCTTTCAAAGTAAGTGTTAAAGTTTCTCCCGCAGTATGTAGCACAATGCCCAGTATCACTAGGTAGCATCCTAGAAATATGATGTGGTTTAGTTTGTGACTTGAAGCTTTTATCGACTTGTGGTTTCGATAGACTACATTGATAATGTGAGTCAGTATTGTTAGCAACAGAGCAATCACAGTCAGTATCAGATATGGTACAGCTATGCCAAGACTTAAACGGTTGTATTCAAATTTAAGATTGTAGTCATCAAAAGACACATTGTTGTCGAGCTGAAGTTCTCCAAATGTATAGTTTCCAATAGATTCGGCCGAACCATTACTGTTGTATTGAAACAAGTTAAAACTTTCATTCTGAGGATAACGAATGGTACGGTCAAACTTGACAGATCCTACTGTTCCATCGAATTCCACATCCATAAGGTTGCTTCCAATAATTTGGGTGATTTCTCTTTGTCTAGGAAGATCTTTCTCTGAGAATGTTATGTTTCTTTTTTCCAATTCATTAAGAGAGCTGTTCAGTGCAAGTGCAAGTGCCCATGTGGCATCATATGCTAGTAGCCCAAATGCATTAGGCTCAGAATCAACACCATAAAAGCTTGAATACAATCCTGCTATAGTAAAGTATTCATCTACAAGTTGGCTTAAGTTTAATCCTGATATGGTAGTCATGCTTAAATCTGGAAAGTGAGGTATTTCATAAAAATACAAGCTTCCTTCAATTGCTGCATGGAGGTCTTCAGCAGAACAGTGATAGGTCTTACCATTGTAATCAAATGTCTCCTCATAAAATTGCTCATCTGGATAAGACTCAAATATCCACTGGTAGTCAGGATAGGTCATGTTTAGATGGTAGGCTAAACAGAAGAACCTACAGTGAAGGAGTGGCTCAGTTACAATGACAAAGACTACGTTGACATAAGAATCACGAATTACATCAAGAGGAATCAGGTCAAAGCTTAGTTCCAATGATAATACTAGCTCATGTTCAGTGCTGTGGTTGATTCTCTCTTGTAGACGTTCAAAGCTTTTGCCATTGCTGTTGTAAAGTACTGCCACACGCTTCCAATTGTTCTCCACCATGAGTTCAAAGTACAGGTCATCCAGATAGAAATTTTCTTCAAAGATGCCTAAAGCATTTGGGTAGTTGCGAAGATTTGGGTCGTCAAAAAAAGGAAGGCTTATCATTGCTGCTCTTTCATTGGTTGTCAGTTTAGCTACTGATACAGAAGAATCCGGACACAGTGGTCCAATAATACCAGCAATTGGAACAGTTCTTGAGTAGATATAGTGAGCAAAACTGAACAATGTTCGATCTTGGATAAAACAGCCACCTTCTCTTTGAATCAGCTCTAGTTTGTAGCCATCAAGGATGTCAATTCGATCATTGATCTGGAACGAAGCTAGATAGGCAGCTGGTGCTATATCAAAGCCATCATCTAGTCCAAAAGGGTCTGAAATTGAAAAAGGGAGCATCAAAAGGACTGGGATAGTCTTGATCTCTGTTTCATTGCCCTGAGATGAGCACTGTCCACTGAATAGGCACACAACTCCCACCAAAAACAACAATGGTGATACAACTTGAGTCAGACTTGAAGAAGCCATCTTCCACTGTATGAGGATGACTGAAAACAAAACTCTAAATTCACTTTCTTTATTTCCTCCAAATGACCTACAAAATGGGATCTTTTTCCTGTAATGTCAGCCAATTCTGTAAGCTACACAATAAGATGACCTTTGTATCATGAATATTGTGTGGGATGACCTAATTCATAGTATGTCAGACCTCATTTGTAAATTCCTTAGACATCTGTTTTGTTTTTATAGTAGTACTACTACAGTAACTATCATGGTTACGGCATTCTCAAGCCTTGTTGTTTATATGCTTGAATAAATGAACCATGACCATATACATCCCACTTTCTCAAGCTCGCATGTACTAATCCTTCCGAGGCTAAAGGTGGGGTAAATGTATGGTTCAATTATCAACTAGTCTCTGCTCCAATACCTATGAATACTAGTATAGCTCAGTGGTATTGAACTTAGAATTCAAACAACTATGGTTCAAATCTGGGTTAATGAGGCTCCAAATCTCAGATTCAGTCCCATTGTATAATACAGTTATACTGCAGTGGCAGTGCTATAAAAGTGAGGCAGAAATGCTTTAAAATAACCATTAAGTTATCTATATTGAGTGGTGCTACTGTACAAAACTACTGGTAGTCTAAAAATAAACTATATTCAAAGATATAATTGCTGAAAGAGCTATAGTTTATTCTATAGCACACAAACAACTACTGGTGATGATTGACAATTTCCTTCTTCCTTGTTGGAGTTTTCCTACACTGTAGCGAATAAACTGACCAAGAGAATCTAAATTTTCAAGTCCTATCTATATCTTTGTATATTAATACTAAGCTGAAACATTTTGTACTATGTGAACTCACATTTAAGTGGGAGCTAGGGATGGTATAGTCAATACCCATGATATACATAAGTGGGATCTGACACTCCTGAAGCATGAATCCTTTTTGATATGAAGGCTTGACATGCACTTCAGACATGAATAGACTGTCGATTTTGAAAGAGGAATTCGGAATTGAATAAATAAACTGTCAACCTTAACTGTCAATCTTTAATGAATAAACTTTCAACCTCAACTGTCAATCTTAAACTTCTGTGACAGGAATAAACTGTCAAATTTGAAATAAAAACTGTTGAATGAAAGTAGCAATCTTCCATGAATAGACCGTGAATCAACATTAACTGTCAATTTAATCCTTAATGAATAAACTGTCAAACTAAATCAAATTTTTCATCAAGAATGAAATACGAAGTGACAATCTCCCATTAAAAGTTTCAATCACAAATAAAAACTGTAACATATACTTCCAGAAATAGGCAAATTTTACGTGAATTTTGAAACAATTTGCCCACCATAAGATTTCGCCTGCTATAACAAAATCAAGAGTAGATAATCATGTTCTTATCTACTAATTGCATGGTCCTGTGAATGAATATCCTTCATCAGGCTTGCCCAACGATGTTTCCAACTGACTAGTTAGAATTATGAGTATACATGTCAGCACAGTACCAATTAATAGAACAGTAAACACAGGAAATGGTATGAACCACATGCGTACTTAACAACACCTCATGAATATTATTAAATTGCAAGGTTTCTGATTATGTTTGATTATGTACAAAACAGTACTATATGTAGTGATACATTGCCTTTAAATTTCATTTACAAGAAACACTCAGCTGTATATTAATGACAGTATTGGAGCATTAATTAGAATTACTAAGTGTAGCAGAACTGTACACCAATAAATTGAACAGTATACACAGGGAATGGCATGTAGACCTTCCACAATCAGTACTTTCAATAAATGCATTCTTGGAAAAGGATAGTAATCAATGCACGTACATGAACTTACATAAAGTTAAATTGAACATACACATCAACAACCATTTTAAATGCATGCATCAACATACACAACCTAAAATTTAATGCTATAAATGATATAAATATACATAGAAATGCTTTCAAGCTCTAAGGATCTTTTATTCTGGAAACATTTGCTTATGAGTATACACAGAAAACGCAAAATATACTACATCATTGACAAGACTATGTGTGGGTATGTAGATTTCCTCAGGCAAAGAAAGATGTGGTGTATGTGACTCACCCTAACAATGAATTGATTGAGTGCTCTACTCAATAAGGCTCCATAATATTCAAACACATGAATTTGTAATGTTTTATGAAATTTGTTCATAATTGCACCAGCCCACATTAATGCATTGTGCACCAATAATTTCACAATATACCTACATAGATTTGGACATTTCTAAAAAAATTGATTCAAAAAATACTGAATGCTCTAAACCGGCCTTATTGGAAGAAAATAATGGCACTGCAGAGCGGTTTAAAATTAATGGTACTGACAGTTCTAGTAGTATGTGGACAGTGCTCATCTCAGAGGTGCTGCGATGAAACAGACATCAAGACTATCAACATTCTCTTGATGCTACCCTTCCAAGATCTGGACCCTCTTGGGAGAGAAGCTGCTCACAATGATGGTCACGATATAGCACCAGCTGCCTATCTAGCTGTGGAACAGATCAACAATCGAACAGACATCCTCGAAGGATACAAACTAGAACTGATTCGAAGTGACGGTGGCTGTAATGTCATGGATCGCACTAAGGAAAGCTTTGCTCGCTACATTTACAACAAAACTGTACCCACAGCTGGTGTTATTGGACTAACTTGCCTTGAAGCTGCAGAATACATAGCTACATTAACTACTGATGAGTTAGCAGCCCTGATAAGCCTATCTATCACTAATTGGCCAAGTTTTCAACATTTTGAGAATGCTTTTGGAATTTTGGGAAAGATTTATCATCTGGACGACTTGTACTTTGAACTCATGGTGAAGAACAATTGGAAGCGTGTGGCAGTACTTTACAGTAATAATGGCAAAAGTTTTGAGCGACTGCAAGAGAGAATCAACAACAGCACTGAATATGAGCTGGTCTTTTCATCAGAGCTAAGTTATGATCATATACACATTGAAAGACTCCTGAAGTACTATCTAAGAGTGGTCTTTGTCATTGTAACTGAACCACTTCTTCACTGTAGGTTGTTCTGTTTAGCCTACCATCTAAATATGACCTATCCCAACTACCAGTGGATATTTGAGTCTTATCCAGATGAGACTTTTCTAGGGACCACTGTAGATTACGATGGTAAGACCTATCACTGCTCAGCTAGTGATATCCACAAGGCAATTGAGGGAAGTTTGTACTTTCATCACCCTCCTGAATCTATTGATGAAAACAAAACTGCTTTCTCCGGAATAGACTTGTGGGAATTTGTTGATCTTTACTTCAACCAAGCTAAATTATATTCAAACATGTATAATGTCAGTTCTAAGCCTTTTCCGACAGGAATATCAGTATATGATGCCACATGGACGCTTGCACTTGCACTAAACAGCTCTCTCGATGAATTGGAAGAAAAAAGTATAACATTTTCAGAGAAAGATCTCCCTAGACAGAGAGAAATCACTGAAATTATCAGAGGCAACTTGAAAGCCTTAGATTTTAATGGGATAGTAGGGCGTATCAAGTTCGACAGAGTCATTCACCATCCCCAAAATGAGAGCTTTGATTTGCGACAGTTTGACAGTTACAACCACTATAGTACAATTGGAACATTTGAATATGGAGAGCTAAATCTTACAGTTACTCTAATGGATTATAACATACAATTCAAGCAGATCACAATTGTTTTGAAACCATGGGTTGCTGCACTGTACCTCATACTGATTGTGATCGCTCTCATACTAATGATCCTGGCCCACATCATCAATGTAGTCTATCGAAACCACAAGTCAATAAAGGCTTCCAGTCACAAACTAAACCACATCATATTCCTAGGATGCTACCTAGTGATGCTGGGCATTGTGCTGCATACGTTCAACGAAACTTTAATTCTGCCTCTTGCTATGCATACAGTCTTTTGCAATTTGATTACTAGTTCCTACAACATCGGGCTGATAATGATACTCTCCACTATCTGTATGAAGACATGGCGACTCTATGCCATCTTTCAAAGCTACTGCAAAGGAATTCCAAAAAAAAACAATATATTTAAAGACAAAGCGATTGTAGTTATAATTGGACTACTTATTTCAGTAGAACTTGTAGGAAATGTCCTTCTGTTGACCTTTGTTTCATTAAGAACCACTAAAAGTATAAGAACAGTGGAAATACAGTCTGAACAAAATGCCCTTCCAACCATTTTGACTGAAACAAGCATATCATGCGAATACGGTGCAACAGTTCCAATTCTGATACTTCTGAGCCTCTACAAGGCAGTGATTGTCTGCATAACTCTCATCTTCGCAATCTTAAGCCAAAAAATCCACCTAAAACAGTTCGCTACGAGGAATGTTATCATTCTTGTCTATCTTCTTGCGATTCTGTTTGCCATAGCAATGCCAGCCTATCTCATGGTAAGACTTGAGAGTAAAAATGGCGTAGAACACTATTTGGTTTTAGCTTCGTCGCTTATTCTTACTCTCTACATTTGCTTGGCCATCTTATTCCTACCACCAATACATCCCATAATTAGAGAGAAATATCGCACACATCAACAAAGGATATTGACGATACGTTCTTCAATACATCAGCTGACAATACGTATGTCCGTAAGCAACTAAATGCAACTTTTATTGAATCAGAGCATCACAGACAACAAGAGAACTATGCAAACTGTCATAACAGGAAACAAATTAAAATTGCCATGACCATAAAAGTCAGGTATTTTGCTGCTGAACTTAATGACATAATGTAATCCATTACAAAAGTAAATGATGTGTGTACTCATATATACAGAACAATCATAATTATACTTATTACATGAACATATTCTAATATAATATTGTTTTCTATGACATTCAAAATATAGTTTAGCATGTGAATTTTTTCCCCTATATTCATTAATAAATCATATTCACTGGGAATGGGCACATATATAGGAGTTACTGGACCAGCCCAAGGAAAATATGCAACCTTATTTGGCCAGTCTATACTATACATATACAATACACATTTCAACTGTTGTAACATAGCTTGAGGCAGTTGTCAACTAAGTAAAATCACAAATATTCTAATCTGATTTGCAGGTCTCTATTGAGCTTAGAGACTTACATGTCTCTTAAGTGAATTTCACGACCTCAATAGTTAAGTGCCTCAGGCATAACTTAATAATATGATATATACATAACTACTATATTCCTTTCAAGTTGATATAGTTCACGCCCTTCAAACAGACCGTGCCCTCAAATACACTGCGTTCAATCGTTAAAAGCAAGTGGAATACAACACACTCTCGAATTGAGTGCACAGTATATAATTAAATGCCTTAAGTTCAAAGTTATTCTGAGCAAAAGGAGCTAGATTGAATCAAGAAAATTTGTGGTGGTGGTGGTAGTAAGTTTGGGCATGCAGAGAGTTTTTAACGGTTGTAACCTGAACGCAAGTTTGAAGTCTTAAATATCGTTTACTAAGCTAGAAATGATTCGTATTGTGTATGTGATAGTCAGCTAGTGTCTATTATATGTACTGTATGAATGCAGCTTGCATTTTTGCTTAACACGGCTATGTGCATTAATGCACTATTGCTAGTAAATGTAGATGTTCAGGTTAACTTCCATTTAAGAGAAACACTCATCTATAGAACAAAAGTTAACAGCAGTGTTGGTGAAGCATTAATTAGAATTATGACCTTGTAGCACAAATCAGTCAGTAAACACAGGAAATGACATGCGCCACATAAGTACCTAACAACACCTCATGAATATCATTAAAATAGTAAGCAAACGTCAGTTGTAATGATACAAGCACAAAATACACTAGAAATGTAATAAGAACAGCATTCCTAGGTAAGTACCGTACTAAGAATACTGATATACACATGTGAATTATGTAAGCTACTGTAATAATGTAGACATACTGGTTGGCCCACTTAAACCACAATTAGTACTTTCACTATACATTCCAAGAAAAGTGGGTATATATATATGCACAATAAAAACTTTGAACATATATATTTATACACACATCTGTGAATGTCTCAAATCACACAGTACACACATACACACACACACACACATACGGGATACATACATAAAAACCTTACAGTGCCATGAGCTAAATGATGTAATGCTTGATCGGAAATACACTATATCGAGCACTTTGGATTTGTTATCCGGAAAACTGCATATTCGAATTCAGGCGATGGCTTTTTGTTCATAATAATAAATGCAAAACTTACCAACTTAGAGCTAGGCTTGTAGCTTCCACTATAATTAAGTGGTTAAGTAGTTGACTCCGAGTCGGAGGTTCTCACGACATGATTTATGCTTCCACACAATGCAACCAGAAGGCTCCACCAAACTTAACTATGTAATGGGAACAGAATGTTTAACTAGAATCTGTTCATAATTGGGTACACAAACTAGCCCCATCAATAAAACGTCCCAAACATCATTATTCTCACATAAATAGCACAGCTAGCTCAAACATTGCTACGGCAGTTTAATCACGATACAATTCAAGCACTGGATGTTATGAATCTGAAGCATAGCAGAAGATATCAAAATGGAATATGAGTGTTGTATAAATTTTGCACTATTAATAGTTCTGGTGTTGAGTGGACACAGCTCATCTCAGAGATGTTGTGATGGCAACAAAACAGACATCAAGTCTATCAAGATTCTCCTTATGCTACCCTTCCCAGATCTGGACCCTTATGGTAGAGAAGCTTTAACTCCTTCATTTGACAATGGTCATGATATAGCACCAGCTGCCTATCTAGCTGTGGAACAGATCAACAATCGAATAGACATCCTCAAAGGGTACAAACTAGAACTGATTCGAAGTGACGGTGGCTGTAATATAATAGAACGCACAGTGGATAGCTTTGCTCAATACATTTACAGTCGAACTGTACCCGTAGCTGGTATTGTTGGACCATCATATCTAAGTTCAGCAGAACTATTAGTTAGACTGACAACCAATGAAAGAGCGGCACTGATAAGCCTTCCTTTCTTCAAGAGCCCGAATCTTGGTGACTACAATAATACATTTTGTATCATCGAAGAAATGTACAGCAAGGAAAACCTGTACTACGAACTCATAAACAATTGGTACTGTGTGGCAGTTCTATTCAGTGACCGTTACAGAGGCTTTTTCGATCAATTCCACAGTATTCAAGTTTTACTTGAACTAAACTACGATACTATTCCCTTAGTTTTAGAAGCACTTCGTGATTCTTGTGCAAGAGTGATATTTGTCACTGCAATTGATACTAGACTTCGTAGTAAGCTCTTCTGTTTAGCCTACCATCAAAACATTGTCCATCCAAACTACCAATGGATATTTGAGTCTTATCCTGGAGAATATTTTGAAGAAACCACTGTTGACTACAATGGTAAGACCTATCACTGTTCCACTGAAGAGATTTATGCAGCAATTGAAGGAAGCGTTCATTTTCAGGTTGTACTTGACTTTTTCTTTCTCGATCTTAGCAAGATTATCATAACTGGACAAAACTTAAGTCAACTTATAGACTTGTATTATACACAAGTAGAAGTCTATGCCAACACATACAATGTCATTTCTAGGCCTAATCTACTTGGGCTAGCAGCATACGATGCCACATGGGCACTTGCACTCGCACTGAACAGCTCTCTTGATGAATTGGAAGAAAGAAACATAATATTCTCCGAGAAAGATCTCCCTAGACAGAGAGAAATCACTGAAATTATTTCGAAAAGGTTAAACAAAGTTGAATTTAGTGGAGCATCTCGACCTATAAAGTTTGACACTGCCAGTCACTATCCTCAGCATGAGAATTTTGGCTTGACACTGTTTCAATACAAGAACAATGGTTCGGTTGAAAACATAGGAACTTATCGATTTGGAGAACTAACACTCAATGCAACATTTAGAGATCACAAATACGTTCGTTTGAGTGCAGGCATAGCTATACCATATCTGTTACTGACTGTGATTGCTCTGTTGCTAACAGTACTGACCCATGTTATCAATGTAGTCTATAGAAACCACAAGTCAATAAAGGCTTCAAGTCACAAACTAAACCACATCATATTCCTAGGATGCTACCTAGTGATACTAGCCATTGTGCTGCATACTGCTGGAGAAACTTTTATATTCTCTCTAAAAGCACATACAAGCTTATGCAACATATTTCCTGTCTTTTCTAACCTTGGACTCACTCTGATACTGGCTACTGTCTGTGTCAAAACATGGCGTCTCTATAGTATCTTCACAAGTCAAGACACGCTCAAAAGGAGCAAAAATCTTTTAAAAGACCCCATAATGGCTCTAAAAATTGGATGCTTATTCTTTATAGAACTAGTAGTCAACATCATCTGGATGGCCACTGCTCCATACAACGCTAACTACAACAGACACTTTGTTAAGTCAATGGATGAGTCTCTACCAACTGTTTCTATCAACATCTCTTGTCATTCTGACTGGACTCTTCCTTGTCTTACTGCTCTCACCATCTACAAGGGATTCATTCTCTTCCTGTCTCTGCTGTTTGCGATTCTCAGTCGTAACATTCACAAGAAGGAGTTTGAAACAAAGAACATTATCATCCTTGTCTATCTGCTATCAATTCTCTATGCCATTGGAGTTCCAGTCTTTCTTATCATTGTATTACAGAGTGTTGGTGCTTCTGCACAATTCCTAGTCTTAATTTCTGTTCTCATCCTAACAGTGTACATCTGTCTGGCTGTCTTGTTCCTTCCACCATTGCGACCATTAATTGGAGAGAAATATCGAACACAACTATCATCAGTGGTACAAAGCAAAACAACAGAAAGGACTGCACAATACATTCATACAGCTAGAGATACACGAGTGGAGTGTCACTGTGGAACCTAAATGGGTTACTAACTGCGAGTCTTAATGGCTCAAATTAATGTGTACGGTTACTAACATAATATTATAGTATGTGAACTGTGTCATAAATTAATTTGGCAGCACATTACTGCATGGATACTATATTTAGTTGTATGCACTTTTTTTACAAAAGCATTTTCCATTATTATTTTAGTTAGAAAATGACATCTCAAAAACTATTATAATATGATGTCTTCTAAAACTGAATTTGCCGCAAAGTTAACATGTTTGAGCTTTGCTGAGTTTTTAGACATTATTTTGCATGCATATCCACCATGTATGTGCTATATTATAGTATACAAGTGACACATTTTGCCGAAGTTTCAACAATATGGTAAAGGGTTACTGAATCACTAAGTTAAACCTGAATATTCTTTTATCTGAGTGTCACTAAATTGAGCAGTCCTTTATCTGAGCATCACTTAATTGAGCATTCTTTAATCTGAGAATCACTAATTTAACATTCTTTCATTTGAGTATGAGTTTGTCAATGACATGTTATTTTGTACAGAGTGTTTCTATATACTTAATCCAATGCATGCTCACAATCAAGCACACAGCTGATTGGAATGATGTAAGCTACCGCAGTGATAATACAGAACTGCTGGGTTGGCCCACTGATAATAAAACCTTAAAATTCCGAAATCGGTACCCTCACTTAAATTAATGCATTCTTGGAAAAGTGAATGGACAATTATATGCACATGACCTTAAAAATGAACCGGAATACACACATCAATGAACATCTCAACTCACTTTCTCTTGTATAACAGGCACACAAGTATATGCATATAAATTTTAATGCTAAAGGATGAAATGCTTGCATGGAAATGCTTTCAAGTCCTTTGGATCAGATATTCAAGAAACTATTGTTGAATTTAGTTATTAGTCCTGCATGTACACAAGCAAATTAGGCTCCTATATAGGAAATACATGTCATACTGGATGACATTCACCAGAACATGTACATGAAATTCAATGGAAAAAATCTTGGGATCTAACCAAAATTCAGACCAAGGTCTTTCAGCTTTTATATACTATGCTTTGTAGTGAAGTATACACTTAATATATCCTATTCATAAACAATACAGTCAATACATATCCTTGTATATAGGCAAGTCTTAGTTCCAGTGACTCAACATCATAGTAGTCAGTGATGTTATATGATCATACAATTAAAGCTCCATTATACACAAAGATATTATATCTAATAGAATTAATGCTTTAAGAAATTTGTTCATATTTGTACCAGTACACATTCACTGAAAATACTCATGCATAAATATAGCTAGCTCAATTGCGACTTACAAAGTTGAACATTTGCCCGGTTCTAAAAATCAAGCATTGCTGTAACATGAACTTCAAGATTATCGCGAAAGAAACTAGAATGGCATATCAGTGCAGAGTACTTTTGACGCTACTAATAGTTCTAGCAGTAAGTAGACACAGCTCATCTCAGAGATGTTGTGATGACAATGAAACAGACATCAAGACTATCAACATTCTCTTGATGCTACCCTTCCCAGATCTGGACCCTCTTGGTAGAGAAGCTGTTCGCAATGATGGTCATGATTTAGCACCAGCTGCCTACGTAGCTGTTGAACAGATCAACAATCAAACAGACATCCTCAAAGGATACAAACTAGAACTGATTCGAAGTGACGGTGGCTGTAATATCATAGAACGTACAGAGGATAGCTTTGCTCGCTACATTTACAACAGATCTGCTCCCACAGCTGGTGTTATTGGACTAACTTGCCGTGAAGCTGCAGAATACATAGCTACATTAACTACTGATGAATTAGCAGCCATGATAAGCCTATCTACCTTTAAGTGGCCAAGACTTCAACATTTCAAAAATACTTTTGGAATTTTCGGAAACAATTATTACTTAGATGACTTGTACTTTGAACTCATGGTGAAGAACAATTGGAAGCGTGTGGCAGTACTTTACAACAGCAATGGCAAAAGCTTTGATCGACTGCAAGATAAAATTAACAACAGCACTGAACATGAACTAGTTTTTTCATCAGAACTGAACTATGACCTGATTCCAATTGAAGGACTCGAAAAGCACTATCTAAGAGTGGTCTTTGTCATTGTAACTGAGCCACTCCTTCACTGTAGGCTGTTCTGTTTAGCGTACCATGTAAATATGACGTATCCCGACTACCAATGGATATTTGAGTCTTATCCAGGTGAGACTTTTTTAGACACCACTGTAGATTACAATGGTAAGACCTATCACTGCTCAGCTAGTGATATTCACAAGGCAATTGAGGGAAGTTTGTACTTCTATCACCCTCTTGAAACCATTGATGAAAACAAAACTGCTTCCTCTGGAATAAACTTGCGGGAATTCATTGGCCTTTACTTTAACCAAGCTGAATTATATACAAGCATGTATAATGTCAGTTCTGAGCCTTTTCCGTTAGGAATATCAGTGTACGATGCCACATGGGCACTTGCACTCGCACTGAACAGCTCTCTTGATGAATTGGAAAAAAGAAACATAACATTCTCAGAGAAAGATCTCCCTAGACAGAGAGAAATCACTGAAATTGTCGGAGAAAACTTGAGAGCATTGGATTTCGATGGGATAAATGGAAATATTGAATTTGAGAAAGTCATTCGCCCCCAAAATGAAAGCTTCGATTTGCTACAGTACAATAGCTATAATGATGCTACTAAAATTGGAACATTTGAATATGGAGAGCTAAATCTTACAGTTACTCTAATGGATTATAACATACAATTCAAAGAGATCACAATTCATTTGAAACCATGGGTGGCTGCACTGTACCTCATACTGATTGTAATCGCTCTCTTTCTTTTGATCATGGCCCATATTATCAATGTAGTTTATCGAAACCACAAGTCAATAAAGGCTTCAAGTCACAAACTAAACCACATCATATTCCTAGGATGCTACCTAGTGATGCTGGGCATTATACTGCATACTTTTGACGAAGCTTTATTGCTGTCTTTACCCATGCATACAACATTCTGCAATCTGATCACAGTCTTGTACAACCTCGGTTTGATAATGATACTATCCACGGTCTGTGTTAAGACTTGGCGCCTCTACGCCATCTTCCACAGCTATTGCAAAGGTATTCCCAAAAAAAACAGAATCTACGAAGACAAAGCAATGTTCGTAATAATCGGTCTACTCGTTTCGATAGAGCTTGTAGGAAATGTGATCTTATTGGCTTCTAGATCGCTAGGAGCAACCGAAAGCACAAGAACAACGAGAGTAGAATCGGAAGAAGGGGATGTTCCAACTATTGTGACCGAACAACGAATATCTTGCGACTACGGTGCAATGTTTCCGATTCTGATTTTTCTCAGCATCTACAAGGCGATGGTCGTCTGCTTGGCTTTCATCTTCGCGATCCTAAGCCAGAAAATCCACCTAAAAGAGTTTGAAACGAGAAACATTATCATTCTTGTTTATTTTCTTGCGATTATTTTCGCCATAGCAACGCCGGCATATCTTATTGTGAGGATTGAGAATAACAATGGTGTTAAACATTATTTGGTTTTAGCTTCAATGCTACTTCTTACTGTCTACATCTGCTTGATCGTTTTGTTCCTACCGCCAATACGTCCCACAATTAGAGAGAAATATCGCACACATCAGCATAGGATATCGTCAATGCGTTCCTCATTTAGTCAGTTTACCAAGACCTTACGAAGACAAGAAACTGAGATGTCTACTATAGAGTCTGTGGGTGTCATGCAGTAAAAATTAATTTTAAAAACAATTTAAAGTCAAAACTCAATATTGACTAAGTCGATCATGCTATTTGCTATTATCTTTCATATGGACAGAATTTCTGATATACAATTAACTCATACAGAGAACCATTTTGTAGTCGTCATTATATACACACACATATACACCCTATCATATGTACGTACAGCTACTGATGTCTAAGCCAGTCTAGACACAAACTAGACAAAATTCTTTCTGCTTTCCTATTAAATACAATCATAACAATAATTATAAAAATATTAGAAATGTGTGTGTAGTGACTAGCCCATGGAAAATATGCAATCATCATCCTATTAAGGACAATATAAAATGCATGTACTTTAATTAATTGATGTAACTGCCCACAATTATTATTATAGCCAGTTGTCACAATTCCAAGCAAAGTGAGGCTATATTTGGTTCAATTGCATGATATTTTTTGTGGATGTGGTGGCAGATCAAAGTTAACTTTGTGGCGTACCTTAGCTGTGCTTCAGCATTTTCTTACAAAAGTATAAGTAAGGCACTTTGCCTTAACATGAACAACTCCCAGGCCAACTTGGGTGGTTTGAATTGTAGCTTTAGAGTGCACGTGGATTGACAATCGTTTGGCCTTTTTGGGCCCAGTTAGATACAGGATAAGGCTTAGCATGGTATAGCTTTAAAACTACATGCATGCACAGACATTACTTATATAATTGTTCCCTGTAATCTCTTTTTTAGCTGGAATTCTATGATATACATGAAGCCAAATCGTCACAATTTTATTATAAAAGCAATCAGCATCATACGTGTAATATCTATACCATATATAGTTACCATAACTATACTCATATAGCATCTACTAAGATACCTTTCTTCCTAGAAATGAAGCAGGACACCTGTTCTTACTATTATTATTCTAGTTGAGCACACAATACAGATATAGTTTAAATAGTGGTTTGGTACAGGGTGAACCTACATCCTTTATAATATAACTGTGGGCATAATATGATAAGACTTTGATTTGAACTTAACGTAATATGTATGGTTGTTGATGCTAATTCATCCGCAAAATGCTGGACAGATATAGGCAGTGTCTTTTGCTTTTTTTCTCTTTTTTCATTTGATTTTTAAAACTATTATTCTGAGTGTATTTACAGTTATAGCTTGAGTTCAATTGACTCTAAGTCATGACTTTGTACTATGCATTGTTGAAATACAAATTGCACAATGTTCAACGGCTAATTGAAGTCTTGTGGTTTATTGTTTCTTCCTGTAGTTGAACAGTTAGTAGTGTAGTTCAAAGTACACCTATGCATCACAATAATTATTCTGGCATGTGGAATTTATTATTGCTGACATCCGGTGTACAAAACTGGATATCAGTACAGTGTAAAAATTTAAAATTAACTATTTGTATGGCTCATAAAATCCATAGGCTCATACATGCATGTGACTTTGGAGAGACTATAGATCATTTGGATGGGAAAACAGCCACGCACGCATGCATACACTTCCTTGAACACTGACAACGGCATAACAATTCATCTATTATACACTGTACACAAGATGCCATGCAAATAGTGCAAACCTACAGTGAAGTAATTATAACCTTTCTATATAAATGTGAGCATAACAGAATTTTTATTGACAGTAATATACACAGCTGCATCATTACACATCCAATCATATGACCACATACACATGGTACATGCAGAAAGGTGGGAGCTATTTATACACAGACACAGATTAGATTGTTATGACAACCAACTGGAAACCTCAGATGAGAGATAGAATTAAGTTTAGGGTGTTATGATGGCCAAACAATTATACTATAGTCACTGACTCAGAGTTGCCATGTAAGACAATGATTCAGAATTATCACATTACAAAGTTAATGTAAAACTATTTCAATTACGAAACAAAAAAAACAAGTAGAGTATTTCTAGTTCACCAGCATAGCGCATGTTATGGGAACATGAACTTTTAAAATGATAGGCATTGTAGCTATGTAAAATTGTATGTATGACTTAATTATTGAACAATAAAATTGTAAATCAAATTATCTACTAAATATACTGACAGATGATCTCTAGTGCAAACAGCTCACTGAGCAATATCCAGTCAAAAAGTGCATTAGATATAGCTTAATCTGATTTCTGAATCATTGATATAATCATACGCTTTTTTTTAAACAGGTCCTTGGGGATATAATGATATTCATAGCCCAACATGATAGCTCACATGTTAAACACAGCACGCACAGAAGCTAGTGTACACAGTGTGTGCATAGGAAGCCACACAAAATGAGGTCATTATTGCATTCCTAGAAAATTGGGTGGTCACTAAATACTCAGAAAACATACACATTCAGGTCATGAGATCCAAAGACTGCTTATGCACACAGTATAGTAGTGGTGGTGATACTGCATATAAAGCACACCAAAAGTTATTAGAAGATTTGATTTAGAAGTTGTTCTGTTAGACCAATCTGTTGTTTGACACTGTCAATTTGTACACTTAGATGCTATAGAGTTGTGATAAATTTTACAGCACTTTCTTGGAAAAGAAATTAGCCAAAAATGTTGAGATCTATACTACTAAAGTTTGTGCTCTTGCTAGTTATTGTTTTGAATTTGAGTGGACAAGTCTCACCTCAGGAGTGTTGTGATGATCAAGAGAGCAATGAAACAGACATCAAGACTATCAACATTCTCTTGGTGCTACCCTTTCAAGATCTGGACCCTCTTGGTAGAGAAGCTGCAGTTGATGATGGTCATGATATAGCACCAGCTGCCTATCTAGCTGTGGAACAGATCAACAATCGAACAGACATCCTTAAAGGATACAAACTAGAACTGATTCGAAGTGACGGAGGATGTAACATCATAAAACGCACAGTGGAAGGATTTGCTCGATACATTTACAATCGAACTGTACCCATAGCTGGTATTGTTGGACTAACTTGCGTTCAATCATTACAATTCATTCCAGAATTGACAGGTATTAACAGAGCAGGGATTTTGACCATGTCCTTGTTTGATGATCCATCTTTTCGTGATAAACCAAATGCTTTTGGTGTGCTAAATACAGAGCTGTGCTCTAGTGAACTGTTCACCAAGCTAATGAAAAAGCTCAATTGGAAGCATGTGGCACTTCTCCACAGTAGTAATGAAAAAAATGAATCTGAAAGATTTATAAGCAATGTGAATAACTTGGCAGATTTTGAACTTTTTTTTAGTGGTGAACTAGACAATGACCGCTTTCCTCTTGAAGAACTTCGCGAGTCCTTTGCAAGAGTCATCTTTGTCCTAGCAACGCCTAACTTTTACAGCAGGCTTTTCTGCATAGCCTACCATCAAAACATGACCTATCCCGACTACCAGTGGGTGATTAGTTACAGTACCACACTGCTTGCTGACACAACATTTCAGTATAGCGGTATAAACTATACTTGTTCTAAGGAACAAATTTACACAGCGGTTAATGGCAGTGTTGCATTTGCGGCTAAATTGGTTGAGGGGAATGCAGTAAACCTGCTGGGGCAGAATCAAGAACAGTTTAGAAATTTATACATAAATCAAACAATGTTATATGCTGACAGATTCAATGTGACTTCTAATCCAGCAAATTCCATTGAACTAGTAGTGTATGAATCTACATGGGCACTTGCACTCGCACTGAACAGCTCTCTTGATGAATTGGAAGAAAATAACATAACATTCTCAGAGAGAGATCTAACTAGACAGAAAGAAATCACTGAAATTATCAGAAGGAACATGAAAAACTTGGAGTTTGATGGGATAACAGGACAAATAAACTTCAACAGGAGTCGATGTTCTGTGAACGATTCTAGACCAATACGTCTCCGAGTGTATGAAAACAATACGATAAGAACTATTATCGAAAATGTTAAATCTCCCGAATTTATTATTAACAGAACATTCCTAGACTATAATATTCAATTCAAGTACAGCCACTTGGATGCAGCAATCGCTCAAGTGTACATCATTGTAACACTAATTGCTTTACTTTTAACCATCTCAGTCCACATTATCAATGTAGTCTATCGAAATCACAAGTCAATAAAGGCTTCCAGTCACAGATTAAACCACATTATATTCTTAGGATGCTACCTAGTGATACTAGGCATTGTGCTGCATACTTTCAATGAGTATCTTGTCAAGTCGTCAATCGTGCGGACCGTCTTTTGCAACTTTTTCCCGGTCTTTTGCAATCTCGGACTTACACTGATACTTGCTACAGTTTGCATCAAAACGTGGCGTCTTTATGTCATCTTCAAAGGTGAAGGGATGCCTAAAGCAAAGAACTTATTCAAGGATAAGATTATGGCACTGATAATTGGCATTCTCTTTCTCATAGAGCTAGTACTTGTAGTCATATGGATGGGGATTAGCCCACAAAGGTCGTTTAAAACGAGAGCGCTTGTAAACGGTTCCATCACAGATTCTGTACCCACAGTGATTATCAATACTTCTTGCCGTTCCAATCATGCACTTCCTTTTCAACTCACTCTCGTCATCTACAAGGGGCAGATTGTCTTTGTGTCTCTGTTGTTTGCTATTCTCAGTCGTAACATTCACAAGAAGGAGTTTGAGACAAAGAACATTATCATCCTTGTCTATCTGCTATCAATTCTCTATGCCATTGGAGCTCCAGTGTATCTAATAGTGGTGCTTGAGAGCAACAGCCTTTCAGGACAATTTCTGTCTTTAATCACACCACTAATACTCACCGTATACATCTGCCTGGGTGCTCTATTCCTACCATCGCTACAACCCATATTTAGAGAGAAATATCAAAAAGGGCTCAATCGTACAACCTTCGACCTTACAGAACCGAGAAACTCAACCCGTCGAGCAAATTTAAAGTACCAAAACACACTGCAAGAGTACCAGAGAAGCTTGAAGAGACACTCCAGCAACAAGCTCAGCTACCAGAGGGACAAATCCCAACATGGAACCATACACCGTGACAAATAGAACTGGTAGTAGTTAAATTTTTTTTATCTAGAAGTCTTGTCATTTATTTATTTATTTTTTCGTTTGTGTGTGTGTGTAGGCATTGTACTGCATACTTTCAACGAGTATCTCGTCAAGTCGTCAATTGTGCAGACCGTCTTTTGCAACTTTTTCCCGATCTTTTGCAATCTCGGACTTACACTGATACTTGCTACAGTTTGCATCAAAACGTGGCGTCTTTATGTCATCTTCAAAGGTGAAGGGATGCCTAAAGCAAAGAACTTATTCAAGGATAAGATTATGGCACTGATAATTGGCATTCTCTTTCTCATAGAGCTAGCACTTGTAGTCATATGGATGGGGATTAGCCCACAAAGGTCGTTTAAAACGAGAGCGCTTGTAAACGGTTCCATCACAGATTCTGTACCCACCGTGATTATCAATACTTCTTGCCGTTCCAATCATGCACTCCCTTTTCAAATCACTCTCGTCATCTACAAGGGGCAGATCGTCTTTGTGTCTCTGTTGTTTGCAATTCTCAGTCGTAACATTCACAAGAAGGAGTTTGAGACAAAGAACATTATCATTCTTGTCTACCTGCTGTCCATTCTCTATGCCATTGGAGCTCCAGTGTATCTAATAGTGGTGCTTGAGAGCAACAGCCTTTCAGGACAATTTCTGTCCTTAATCACGCCACTAATACTCACCGTATACATCTGCCTGGGTGCTCTATTCCTACCATCGATACAACCCATATTTAGAGAGAAATATCAAAAAGGGCTCAATCGCACAACCTTCGACCTTACAGAACCGAGAAACTCAACCCGTCGAGCAAATTTAAAGTACCAAAACACACTGCAAGAGTACCAAAGAAGCTTGAAGAGACATTCCAGCAACAAGCTCAGCTACCAGAGGGACAAATCCCAACATGGAACTATACACCATGACAAATAGAACTGGTAGTAGTTAATTTTTTTTTATCTAGAAGTCTTATCATTTATTTATTTATTTTTTCGTTTGTGTGTGTGTGTGTGTAGGTGTGTGTGTATGTGTATGTGTGTGTGTATGTGTGTGTGTGTGTGTGTGTGTGTGTGTGTGTGTGTGTGTGTGTGTGTGTGTGTGCAGGTGTGCAGGTATGTACATGCTTGCTGACCAAAAATAACATTTAATTACTATGTGCATGATAATAAATAATGGTATTCATAAGGTGCTAAATTAATTAGGTGTCGACATGAATGCACACACACAAACAGTGCATGCCAACAGATATACACAAATACATGCATGCATTTCAAAGCTATAATATAGTATAACTATTATCGATGTAAGAGCATTCGACCAGAATTTGAAAGACTTGGATTAGAATCCCAGCTATATATAGGCCTCAAGATTCACCCTCCCTCCACTTCAACTCAACATGTGCTATATAATATAACATATGTTGCTATTCTGTCACTGTCACAATAGTTTAAGTTACACACTACAGTACAACAGATGTCAGTGTTTCCCCCAAAGAGGGGTAGGGGGGCGCTCCCCCCTCCTTTCAACTACCTCCTCTCCATACAAATACATATAAAACTGCTAATTTTCAGACAATTTTAAGCAATTCCACCCACCTCCCCCCCTCTTTACTTTTGTTCTGGGGGAAACACTGGATGTATACCTGTATAGGCAAGTATATAATTATAGCATGGCAATAGAACAGTTAAAGAGGAAATTGCATGGACAATACAGTGGCATGTTTATGGGAGTACTTTGAGTGCTCCAGCACTGGTAACTAGTTGTGAAATTTTGAGTGAAATTTTGGGAACACTATAACAACACCATACTTAAGACTGGTAACACTTCTTCATAGCCTCTTCATATGTCCTTTCACTCATGGCAGAGAGAAGCTAGAGAGCCTGGGTACAAGGCTATAGGTTTGTCTGTGTCCTATAAATCAACCACAGCAGTCTTATTTATTGATGACCCCATCAAGCTCAGGGAAAAAAAGGCAGTCACTAGCACACACAGACAAGTGTATACACTCATCTTGTATAGCAAGAAGTAGTGAGGGACATTCCTAACCAAAACCACAACTATTGCACTTTGTAACCATGAGAGGAAGTGTACATCTACATTATCCAGAATTTAGAAAGCAAACACAAATTATTATAAGTTTTGTGTACTTCAACTATACAACCATTAATATTGGATTGTTGGAATAAAAGGCTAAAAGCTTGCTGGCTCTAAGTAGGTGCACCATTCAAAACAGACTAGACAGTAGAGCTGGGATAAATTTTACATTACTTTCTTGCAAAAAAACTAGTCTAAATGCTGAGATTACTACTCAAGTTTGTGCTTTTGCTAGCTATTGTTTTGAATTTGAGTGGACACATCTCAACTCAGGAGTGTTGTGATGATCAAGAGAGCAATGAAACAGACATCAAGACTATCAACATTCTCTTCATTGCCCCCTTTCAAGATCTCGACCCTCTCGGTAGAGAAGCTAGTTATGATGACGGTCACGATATAGCACCAGCTGCCTATCTAGCTGTGGAACAGATCAACAATCAAACAGACATCCTCAAAGGATACAAACTAGAGCTGATTCGAAGCGACGGTGGCTGTAATATCATAGAACGCGCAGTGGATAGCTTTGCTCGATACATTTACAATCGAACTGTACCAATTGCAGGTATTGTTGGACCAACTTGTGTTGAATCATCACAATTCATTCCCGAACTGACAAGTACTAACAGAGCAGAGATTTTGACCATGTCCTTGTTTGAAGATCCATCTTTTCGTGATAAACCAAATGCTTTTGGTCTGCTAAAAGTAGAGCTCTGCTTCAGTGAATTGTTCTCCGAGCTAATGAAAAAGCTCAATTGGAATCATGTGGCACTTCTCCACAGTAGTAACCAAAAAGATGAATCTAAAAGATTTGTAAGTAATGTGAACAGCTTGACAGGTTCTGAACTTCTCTTTAATGGCGAACTAAACAATGACCACTTTCCTCTTGAAGAACTCCGAGAGTCTTTTGCCAGAGTCATCTTTGTCCTAGCAACACCTAACTTTTACAACAGGCTTTTCTGTATAGCCTACCATCGAAATATGACCTATCCCGACTACCAGTGGGTGATTAGTTACACTATCGCAGAGTTTGCTAACACAACATTTCAGTATAGTGGTGTAAGCTATACTTGTTCTAAGGAACAAATCCACACTGCAGTTAGTGGCAGTGTAGTGTTTATGGCTGACTTAATTGAGGACAATGCAATTAACTTGCTGGGGCAGAATAGAGAGCAGTTTAAATTTTTATACATGAATCAAACAATATTATATGCTAACAGATTTAATGTGAATTCTATACTTACACCATTTGGTGATCCAATTTACGATGCCACATGGGCACTTGCACTTGCACTGAACAACTCCCTTGATAAATTGGAAGAAAAAAACTTAACGTTCTCAGATAAAGATCTCCCTAGACAGAGAAACATCACCGAAATTGTCAGAAGGAACATGAAAGATTTGGAGTTTGATGGGATAACAGGACAAATAAACTTCAGGAGTCGATGTTCTGTAGAAGACTCTAGAACAATACGTTTTCGACTGTACGAAAACAATGGCAGAGCAATTGATATCGGAAATTATACCTCTGGAGAATTTATCATTAACAGAAGGTTCTTAGACTATAATATTCGATTCAAGTACAGACACTTGAATACAGCAATCGCTCAAGTGAACATAATAGTAACGCTCATTGCCTTACTTTTAACCATCTCAGTCCACATTATTAATGTAGTCTATCGAAACCACAAGTCAATAAAGGCTTCCAGCCACAAACTAAACCACATCATATTCCTAGGATGCTACCTAGTGATACTAGGCATTGTGCTGCATACGTTCAACGAGTATCTTGTCAAGTCGCTGATAGTGCAAACCGTCTTTTGCAACCTTTTTCCAGTCTTTTGCAATCTCGGACTTACACTTATATTGGCTACAGTTTGCATCAAAACGTGGCGCCTTTATGTCATCTTCAAGGGCAAAGGGATGCTGAAGGCAAAAAACTTATTCAAAGATAAAATTATGACACTGATAATTGGCATGCTCTTTCTCATAGAGCTAGCACTTGTAGTCATATGGATGGGGATTAGTCCGCAAAGGTCGTTTAAAACAAAAACGCTTGTCAATGGTTCCATCACAGATTCTGTACCCACAGTGATTATCGATATTTCTTGCCATTCTAATCATGCAATTCCTTTTCAAACTACTCTTGCCATCTATAAAGGATTCATTCTCTTCCTGTCTCTGTTGTTTGCAATTCTTAGTCGTAAAATTCACAAGAAGGAGTTNACACACACACACACACACACACACACACACACACACACACACACACACACACACACACACACACACACACACACACACACACCACATAGTATGCATCACAAAGCTAAAAACAAGGTTTCAGAAGATGTGTAATTAATCAGCCTACTCTTCAGTCAAAGGACGTCGAATCTCCTATATACATTTTCATACAAACATACCATCATAGTAAATAGTATATCACAAACGCTAAAACACCAAGTGATTGACCTTGTTCTCCTTTCATAGCAGTGAAATATGTTATACCCATTCTGTTAAAGTAGATCAACAAAGACTGACTACATTCCACTGACAGAGTGTGCATTAAGTCATACATGTGTAGCTATTTCCACCAAAGACAAAGTTTTGTAGAGAACTTTCAACATTTTGCCATTTATTGTAGTCAAGACGGTGAAGGATTAGCATTTTCTTATACTGTATAGCGGGTAAATTTGGCGAATTGGCGAATTATTTTTCAAATCACCAAATTAAAAATCGCCAAACAGTTTCATACGCACGCGCATGCATATAAACAATGGAGCGTGCGGAGCTAAATCGGCAAATTTAAAATCGCCAATCATGCTAAAATGCAGATTTGCCAAAATTTTAAGCCATCCAACTTTACCCGCTATATATGGTACATAAGAATGGAAAATGTATACCCACAGTGGAATTATTAATAGTAATAGTACTTCCTAAGCACATGATCATCAATTTTACATAATTTCATTGCGAGTTAATTTTTTTTTATTTATATAGGAACAAAACACATAATCTCTGACGGGAAAAAAAGTTAAAAGTTTGGGTCACAACTAAAAAAAGCATCATAATACTGAATCTCACTCTTTATAATAATATTATATTTTATAGGTGTAGGTATTTTGATAGGTGTACATGCGTATGCATAACATTAATGGATACCTCTTAAAGCAGTAGTGGGAGTAGGCTTTGCTACGCATACCATAGCAGGCAACTCAGAGGATGACATCTGATGTCATCTTCTTAGCTATTAGAAGATTTGATTCAGAAGTTGTTAATTCTTAATTATTAGATCAATCTGTTGTTTGACAGTGGATCAATTTGTACACTTACATGTAGCTAGCTATATAGCTGTAGAGTTGTGATAAATTTTACAGTACATTCTTGCAAAAAAACTTAGTCAAAAATGTTGAGATCAATACTACTAAAGTTTGTGCTCTTGCTAGCTATTGTTTTGAATTTGAGTGGACATATCTCAACTCAGGAGTGTTGTGATGATCAAGAGAGCAATGAAACAGACATCAAGACTATAAACATTCTCTTCATGGCCCCCTTTTTAGACATGGACCCTCTTAGTAGAGATACTGCAGTTAATGATGGTCACGATGTAGCACCAGCTGTCTATCTAGCTGTGGAACAGATCAACAATCAAACAGACATCCTCAAAGGATACAAACTAGAACTGATTCGAAGTGACGGTGGTTGTGATGTTATAGAACGCGCAATGGATAGCTTTGCTCGATACATTTACAACAGAACTGTACCCATAGCTGGTATCGTTGGACCAACTTGTGTTGAATCATCACAATTCATTCCAAAATTGACAGGTACTAACAGAGCAGGGATTTTGACCATGTCTTTGTTTGAAGATCCATCTTTTCGAGATAAACCAAATGCTTTTGGTATACTAAAAGTAGAGCTGTGCTTCAGTGAATTGTTCACAGAGCTAATGATAGAGCTCAATTGGAAACATGTGGCACTTCTACACGGTAATAATGAAAGGATAGAATCAGAAAGATTTGTAAGTAATGTGAACAACTTGACAGATTTTGAACTTTTCTTTAATGACGAACTTAGCAATGATCACTTTCCTCTTGAAGAACTTCGACAGTCTTTTGCCAAAGTCATCTTTGTCCTAGCAACACCTGATTTTTACAGTAGACTTTTCTGTCTAGCCTACCATCAAAACATGACCTATCCTGACCATCAGTGGGTGATTAGTTACTTTATTGCAGAGTTTGCTGACACAACAATTCAGTATAGTGGTGTAAACTATACTTGTTCTAAGGAACAAATCCACACTGCAGTTAGTGGCAGTGTTGTGTTTATGGCAAAATCATTTGAGGACAATGCAGTTAACTTGCTGGGACAGAATAAAGAGCAGTTTGAACTTTTATATATGAATCAAGCTATGATATACGCTAACAGATTCAATGTGACTTCTAACACAACAGTATATGGTGTACCAGCATATGATGCCATGTGGGCACTTGCACTCGCACTGAACAGTTCTCTCAATAAATTGGAAGAAAGAAACGTAACATTTTCAGAGAGAGATCTCCCTAAACAGAGAAATATCACCGAAATTATCAGAAGGAACATGAAAGACTTGGAATTTGATGGGATAGCAGGTCGAATAAACTTCAACGGCAGTCGATGTCCAGTAGAAGACTCTAGAATAATACGTTTCCACTTGTACAAAGACAATGGCACAATAACTAATATAGGAAATTATACTTCTGGAGAATTTATTATTAACAGAGAGTTTCTAGACTATAATATTCAATTCAAGTACAGACACTTGAATACAGCAATCGCTCAGGTGTACATCATAGTAGCGATCATTGCTTTACTTTTAACTATCTCTGTCCACATTATCAATGTAGTCTATCGAAACCACAAGTCAATAAAGGCTTCCAGTCACAAACTAAACCACATCATATTCCTAGGATGCTACCTAGTGATACTGGGCATTGTACTGCATACTTTCAACGAGTATCTTGTCAAGTCACTGATAGTGCAAACTGTCTTTTGCAACCTTTTCCCAGTCTTTTGCAATCTTGGACTTACACTGATAATGGCTACAGTTTGCATCAAAACGTGGCGCCTTTATGTCATCTTCAAGGGCAAAACAATGCCTAAAGCAAAGAACTTGTTCAAAGATAGGATAATGGCACTGATAATTGGCATTCTCTTTCTCATAGAGCTAGTACTTGTAGTCTTATGGATGGGGATTAGTCCGCAAAGGTCATTTAGAACGCAAACACTCGTCAATGGTTCCATCACAGATTCTGTACCCACCGTGATTATCGATATTTCTTGCCGTTCTAATCATGCAATCCCTTTTCAAACTACCCTCGCCATCTACAAGGGATTCGTTCTCTTCCTATCTCTGCTGTTTGCAATTCTCAGTCGTAACATTCACAAGAAGGAGTTTGAAACAAAGAACATTATCATCCTTGTCTACCTGCTATCAATTCTCTATGCCATTGGAGCTCCAGTGTATCTACTGACTGTGATCCAGTGAGTATAATTCTTGGTGCAAAGGATTTGTAGCCCATTTACTTTGAGGCAACCCTTAAAAGAACTACCAGCAGAGTCTCTGAGTGAGAATAACTGTAGTACTGCAGGATCCTTTAAACCATCCACTTTAGGCATTGACTGTTTGATGAGCAACATGGCAGCATGGATGATACGATCGTCCAACCCTTTATCTGCTGTCAGTATGCGCCGCTTGTGTTTTTTTAATAGTTTCTTTTCACCACAGACTGTCACCCACTCCTTTCCCATGCAAAGTTCATTCAGGATCTTTCCCAACTGATTCACTGTTTTTTTATCTTCAGTTTCACCACGTACTTCTTTAAGGATATCATTCAGTACATGCTGTTCTCTCCTTGGCTCAACAAACAGTTTGTAGGTAATGAGAGCAGTGAATAGGACAATCAGTGACTCATAGATAGCATTGATCTCTGTTGGAATCTCCTCAACTGTCCGTTTGACCGGGAGATAAACAAACGTTGCAGTTGCCAAGATTTGAAACAAAACTAATCCAATGCTTGATGCGAATACTGCAATGCACACAATGATTATGTCTTTCTTTTTGCTTTTCTTGTCTCCATTTTCATGAGTATTAAAAGAACCATTATTAAGAGAACCCTTTGTTGACGCCATGTTTAGNTTTCTTTTTTAAAGTCTACAGATTGTGTGACCATTGTGGGTTCGCCAGGGTTAATGGTATATTTTATTGATGCTCTATCTTTTTTATATTTAACAAAATATTTTCCCCAAATAATTTTGAAAACCGAGAGATAGATTACAAGTGTCATGATGTGGTAGATTCCAATGCTGTGAGCATGTAGAGGATCATTGATCAAACCGAGAATGATGTAGTAGGAATGGTTAGCAAAGACAAATATCATACCAGACATTGCAACAGTAATGATGTGAGTGTATTCCCAGCCTGAAGAACACAGACTCTTTGCCATGAACGAATTGCAGCAAGGATTAAGTCCCAAAATTGATAACATGACTACAAAGCCTATATACAATATCGTAAGCCACGAGAATCGTCACGGGCAACAAAAACAGTGCTGTACCACCACTGTCCCCATTAATGACCTTTGAGTATTCACTGTTGTTTTGTACTTTCGTAGCTGCAAAAACTATGCCTGTGACATCCATACAAATGGCAAATAAAAACAGTATAATGGCTACTGTAGTGATGCTTAATGCAACCGAATTTTGATTAGTTTCATTTTAGGAAGAAATCCTTCAACACTCTCACTTAACGAATGTATCACAATACCTGCAGCCACAGTCATCAACTATGGAGCAAGGATTTGATACAAGTAGAGAATAGCTATCAGCTTTTTATTAGAGTGGATTTTCTGCTCCACAGTTTCAAAGTTGGCACTGTTTGCATTGTCTGTGTACTCATCTTCAAAGGTAGGTGTCACTTCCTGCGGAGTGGAAGCATACACCTTGAGCTGCAATTGAAATCAATCAGTAAATCAATACTATATTGACAGGTAGTCTCACAGGGCCAGATGTTCCAAAAAAGAACATTTTTGTAATTTCAAATGAAAACAGGGCCACTTTTACCAGACATTCCTTTTCTCCATCTTGGAATGTGTAGCCCACAACACTAACTGACAGGCATGTGGCTTATAGAGAGGGACTTTACCCCCACCAAAGCTATAGGAGAGGGTGTGTGGTCCTTGGCAGATGGATTTGAAAAATGTAATTCGATGCATTTGGTTGGGTTTAGGAGAAGCTTCTAGTCTTTGCACCAGGACTGTAGTGCATTTATATCCTGCTGCAACAGGCAGTCATCGCTGGGCAAGGTCGAGTTAATCAGTCTTAAGAAGTTTGGCATCATCAGCAAAGAGGTAAACTTTGGAGTGAGAGATACAGACAGGTAGGTCATTGATGTATATCAAAAACATTAAGGGGCCAAGTAGCAGGAAGCAGCAGGGCTAGTAGCCACAGTGACCCAAGACAATAGTTCAACATTGTTGAAGTCTTTGGTATGATAGGCTTTAAATGGAATGATCTTTGATTATGATTGATATAGCCTGTCAGGCAATGGTATTCATTTAATCCTCCCATACACTTGTTCCATATACAGCTCGGTGTTGTTTTCTTGGAGTTGTTGTGGCTTATTGCAATGAATAACAAGTGAAAAAAACATTGGAAATGTAATGAGACATAGGAATGGCCAAATCGTAAAAAAGAAAGCAAACAAGATGGAATGGCTGTTTGAGTGTGTGCAGAATCATTCCTGTGTGGGCTGCATGTAGTACTCTCTTCCCATGTTGGGTCCCTCATGTTGCCCATAGGAATAATTCTTTACACACACAAACAGCCAAGACAAAAACCTTGTAGAGCATTCATTTCTGAGTATGCATACCAAATTTGGAGTCTGGAGACAAAATATTCTCTGAGAAAATAAATTTTTGCCAAAATTGTCTATATTTGGCCATAGAAAATAATCCACCTAGCTTTTTTTGCTCATTATCTGCAAAAAAATGACTATTTCTCTAATACTGTTTAGTTTAAAAGCCTCAAATTTGGATCACGGATTGACAACTAAGTGTTCTGGAAGGGTATTCTCTTGAATTGCGCATACCATCTTTGTACCTGCCTAAATTGCTAGTTGTCCGAATTTGATACCAAAATTTGCAAATTTCTCACTGTCATTTTACCCTGCTTACAAAACGTCCTGGTTTGGCACTGAATTAGGAGCCTCCAGCTTCTTTCTTGGTGTGCAGCTAGCTAAAGGGTTGAAGTTTGTGCATTGCAAGTTTTGGGCCCTAAAGTCATTTACAAAGATATTTGTAACTGCTGTCCGTCCAAGGATTAATTAGTCCGATCTGCCAGTAATTCGGACACATGCTTTCGCGAGCAATAGAAGCCATATGAGTGAGTGGGTGGGGCTGCCATTTAGCGAGTCCAAGTCAACTTGATGTGCTATGCAACTTTCCAAGATGTATCTCGTACCAGTTTCTGGAAAAAGTGTCCGATCTCGCATGGTGTCCGAAACACAATTGCTTACTCTATCTAGCGACTCAGCTAGAGAGACGAATAACCGATACAAAAAGCACGTGAAGACAAACAAAGACTCTCTCAAAGACTTTCTCGAAGACCACTCACTTTCAGCTTCTGAAAGTGAGTGGTCTTCGAGAAAAGTTGTTCCAAGATAGAAGAAGAAGAAAAAGAAGAAGATGGAGAAAATTGGAGGTTTGGCATACTTTAGCTTGTTACTTTAGCGATGGTTTTAGGCTGTTTTTAGGCTCAATAGAAAGAGAAAAGGCTAAATAGTAGCTTAAAAAGCCTTTTAGTGCCAAGTGCTCAGTTTTTGCAGAGTTATTCGCGTGAATATTTGTATTGCGCTAATGGGCCAATCCTATGTACCCAGTACTACCGTACTGGGAATAGGAATGGCCAAATCGTAGAAGAAAGCAAACAAGATGGAATGGCTGTTTGAGTGTGCAGAATCATCCTGTGTGGGCTGCATGTAGTACTCTCTTCCCATGGTGGGTCCCTCATGTTGCCCATAGGAATAATTTTTTACACACTCAAATAGCCATTCCATCTTGTTTGCTTTCTTTTTTACAATTTGGCCATTACATTTTCAATGTTTTTTTCACTTGTTTGTTCTCATTTTTTCCTCATTTTTTTTTTTAGAATCTACATCACATATGAGTTTGTGTGTTTATGGTACACTATCAGCATGGATATTATAGCTTACAAGTAAAAAAAAAACATTGGAAATGTAATGAGACACAGGAATGGCTAAATCGTAAAAAAGAATGCAAACAAGATGGAAATTATGGCTGTTAGAGTGTGTGCAGAATTCTTCCTGTATGGGCTGCATTCTCAGGGCCATTAAGGCCTGGGTCAGTATATGATAACTAACTAAGGCCAAGTTTTATGCAGAATTGGAATAACTTTCTAATAGAGTATGTTGTCACCATAGAAATGGAGACAAATAAACTTTCATCCATCCTTAACTTTTTAAAAAATTAATTAGTCATGTGACCTAATCAATATTCATAATATTAACGATTTAATTAAACGGAATAGAAGGACTGTTGCCATGGCAACCAAAATTTTATCACTTATTTATGACACTAAAATATTGATTTTCAGCAAAGGACTTTTTTATACCTTGTTGCTATGGCGAGTTATTAAGTACTTTCCATTGAAAGCACACTGCAATTATGCGTTAATTTTGACAAAAATGACCATAAGTCTCCATAGAAACGATGTATTTAAAAAAGCTCCGCTCAAAATTAAGTTTATATTGTTCCGACTTTGTCATAAAAATTTGGTTGCCATGGCAACACTCCTCCTATTCCGTTTAATTAACTATTTGTAAAATAGTATATAAATTTATATGGCCATTCTATCTATGAATAATCATTTTGTGGTTTCATAACTCTGTCCAAATGTTAAGTATGGACTATATTTTTAATTTTTGTTAAAACATTAATGCTGCAGTGATGTATTGTTAAGTAACTATTATCCAAACATCATAAGATTTTAATTAGTTGACAGGCCTTAATAGCGATGAGTTTAACAATCTCCTTATTGAGGCTCTCATTTTGCCCACAGGAAGAATTCTTTACACACTCTAACAGCCATAATTTCCATCTTGTTCGCATTCTTTTTTATGATTTAACCATTCCTGTGTCTCATTACATTTCCAATGTTGTTTTTTACTTGTTTGTTCGCATTTTTCCATAATTCTACAAATTACATTTGTGTTGGTGTGTGTAGTTAGTAGTCTGGGAACTGAGCCAGACTCACTGAGTCAGCTGCGGGCTGCTGAGCTCAGTGGTAAGTTGTGTAGCCTAGCTGCTTGATACTGATGTGAAACACACATCTCAGTCATTTGGAGGCAGGAGCTNTGCGGTGAGTGAAACAACTACAATACATTGAATTAAATCATTGATGTGCTGCTTACAGCTGATAAAGTGTTAATTCTTCAAAAATTTATTGACTGACATCTATAAATTTCTAACCACAAACATATTATCGTGAATGTTGTTCACTAGACTTAGTTTGTAAGGTGTCCTCTTCCAACATTTGTATAATTTAATTTTGTAAGAAATGTGTGTAAAAGTATTATTTCGGTGAATAATTAAGTATTCTATCAATAAATGGTGTGTGCTATAGTATTCATTTAGGTTTTCTATGTGATCTTCCTAGACAGAGAAAAATCACTGAAATTATTGCAGACAAAGTTGGAAGAAATTCAATTTGATGGAACATTTGGGCCAATCAAATTTGATACTGGTGTTTGCTATCCTCAGAATGAGAGTTTTGCCTTGTTTCAGTTTGGCTTCAGTTTTGTTTGGCTCTCTCTCCTCTCTGCCATGATTTAAAAGACATAGCGGAGAGCCTGGGTATGAGGCTAGACAAACCAGCATGGAGGGTGAATGCAATGGGACGAGGAAAGACCATTATGAAGAGGTGTTGCCAGTCTTAAATATGGTGTTGCTGGTGGTCCAGAATTTTACTGCTTTCCCGTCCAATCAAGAACACGTTACGGTATGAAAAGGCTCTCTTTTAATATAAAAGTATGCAAGAATCTCAATCATCTGCAAGTAAAAGCTTCTGTTTCTCTATGACCCTCCTCATATTGTCCATGCACTTTCCAATCTACTTTTTGTGCCCTATTGCTATGCTATATGCTTGCCTACACAGGTGTACATCTGTTGTACTGTATATAGTGTGTAGTTTTGAACTATTGTGACAGAATAGCAACATGTTAAAGCACATGTTGAGTCGATGTGGAGGGAGAGAGAATCTCAAGACCTGTACTATAGCTGGAATTCGAACCCCGGTCTTTTGAATTTGGGTCAAATGCTCTTACAATAATAGTTATACTATTATAGCTTTGAAATGCGTGCATGTATTTGTTAGCACTGTGCATGTGTGTGCATTCATGTACGTGTAGACAGCTCATTAATTTGTCACCATATGAATTCCATTAACTGTATTGTTCACATAGCAATTAAATGTTGTTTTTGGTCAACCAGCATGACATTGTACACACACACACACACACACACACACAAACACACACCCATACATGTGAAAAATAAAGGATTGGCAAAAACTCACATTTAAACACAAATATAAATAAACAATAAGACTTCTAGAAAATAAAATTACTACTACCTGACAGTGTTCTACTTTTCACTGTGAATTATTCCATGTTGGGAATTGTCATGGTGAATGGTTCTGTGTTGGGACTTGTCCTGCTGGTAGCTGAGCTTGTTGCTAGAGTTTCTCTTCAAGCTTCTCTGGTACTCTTGCAGTGAGTTTTGGTACTTTAAATTTGCACGACGAGTCGAGTTCCTCGGCTCTGTAAAGTCGTAGGTCGTATGATCTTGCCCTTTTTGATATTTCTCTCTAAATATGGGTCGTAACGATGGCAAGAATAGTGCACCCAAGCAGATGTATACGGTGAATGTTAGTGGCGTGATTAATGACAGAAATTGTCCTGAAAGACTGTTGCTCTCAAGCACCACTATTAGATACACTGGAGCTCCAATGGCATAGAGAATTGATAGCAGGTAGACAAGAATGATAATGTTCTTTGTTTCAAACTCCTTCTTGTGAATGTTACGACTGAGAATCGCAAACAGCAAAGACAGAAAGAGAATGAATCCCTTGTAGATGGCAAGAGTAGTTTGAAAAATGATTGCATGGTTAGAATGGCAAGAAATGTCGATAATCACGGTGGGTACAGAATCTGTGATGGAACCGTTGACGAGTGTTCTTGTTTTAAACGGCCTTTGTGGGCTAATCCCCATCCATAAGACTACAAGTGCTAGCTCTATGAGAAAGAGAATGCCAATTATCAGTGCCATAATCTTATCTTTGAGTAAGTTTTTTGCTTTTGGCATCGCTTCACCCTTGAAGATGACATAAAGGCGGCACGTTTTAATGCAAACTGTAGCCAGAATTAGTGTAAGTCCGAGATTGCAAAAGACCGGGAAAAGGTTGCAAAAGATGGTTTGCACTATCAACAGCTTGACAAAACACTTGTTGAATATATGCAGTATAATGCCTAATATCACTAGGTAGCATCCTAGGAATATGATGTGGTTTAGTTTGTGACTAGAAGCCTTTATTGACTTGTGGTTTCGATAGACTACATTGATAATGTGGACTGAGATAGTTAAAAGTAAAGCAATGATCGCTGCTATGATGTACACTTGAGCTATTGCTGCATCCAAGTGGCTGTACTTGAATCGAATATTATAGTCTAGGAACTCTCTGTTAATAAAAAATTCTCCAGAAGTATAATTTCCTATATCAGTTGCACTGCCATTGTTTTTGTGCACTCGGAGACGTATTGTTCTAGAATCTTTGACAAGACATCGAAAGCTGTTGAAATTTATTCGTCCTGTTATCCCATCAACTTTCAAGTCTTTCATGTTTGTTCTGAGGATTTCGGTGTTTCCTCTCTGACTAGGGAGATCTTTCTCTAAGAATATTAAGTTTCTTTTTTCCAATTCATCAAGAGAGCTGTTCAGTGCGAATGCAAGTGTCCATGTGGCATCGTAAATTGGATCACCAAATGGTGTAAGTGTAGAATTTACATTAAATCTGTTAGCATATATCATTGCTTGATTCATGTATAAAAGTCGAAACTGCTCTCTATTCTGCCCCAGCAGGTTAACTGCATTTTCTTCAAATAATTTAGCCATAAACACAACACTACCATTAACTGCTGTGTGGATTTGTTCCTTAGAACAAGTATAGCTTACACCGCTATACTGAAATGTTGTGTTAGCAAACTCTGCAATAGTGTAACTAATCACCCACTGGTAGTCAGGATAGGTCATATTTTGATGGTAGGCTATACAGAAAAGCCTGTTGTAGAAGTTAGGTGTTGCTAGGACAAAGATTACACTGGCAAAAGACCCTCGAAGTTCTTCAAGAGGAAAATGGTCGTTGTTTAGTTCGCCATTAAAGAGAAGTTCAGAACCTCTCAATCTGTTCACATTATTTACAAATCTTTTAGATTCATTCTTTTCGTTACTACTGTGGAGAAGTGCCACATGCTTCCAGTTGAGCACTTTCATTAGCTCAGTGAACAATTCACTAAAGCACAGCTCTACTTTTAGCACACCAAAAGCATTTGGTTTATCACGAAAAGATGGATCTTCAAACAAGGACATGGTCAAAATCCCTGCTCTGTTGGGACCTGTCAATTTGGGAATGAATTGTAACGATTCAATGCAAGTTAATCCAACAATACCAGCTATGGGTACAGTTAGATTGTAAATGTATCGAGCAAAGCTATCCACTGTACGTTCCCTGATATTACAGCCACCGTCACTTCGAATCAGTTCTAGTTTGTATCCTTTAAGGATGTCTGTTCGGTTGTTGATCTGTTCCACAGCTAGATAGGCAGCTGGTGCTATATCGTGACCATCTTCATAAGCAGCTTCTCTACCAAGAGGGTCCAGATCTGGGAAGGGTAGCATCAAGAGAATGTTGATAGTCTTGATGTCTGTTTCATTGCCGTCACAACATGTCTGAGATGAGCAGTGTCCACTGAACACTAGACTTGCTAGTACCACCAGCTCTAAACAATACAGCAATGCCATTTTTTTATTATCATTATTTCTTTCTTAATATGATTATGCTAAGTCTATAGGAATTAGAACATTATATTGTGGTTGAGTCGAATCTATAGAACTGAAATTGTCTGTACGCCTGAGTATAGTAATTGATAATTGTGAAGTTGATGTTTTTGACAGTATTTATTGCATGATATTCTAAATGGACTCTTCTTTTCCTTGTTATTTTGAGCATGCATCTGAGGGACTTATTCTCTCCCTCTCTCTGCATGCTGTTTGCAATTCTCAGTTGAGATATCGACCTAAAAGAGTTTGAGACAGAAAAAAGTATCATCCTTGCCTATTGTTATCCATCCTTTCTGCTATAGGAGACCTAGTGTACCTTATATAAATGAATATAAAGTTATTGTTGTGATGTATGGTGCATGAATTCACTGTGGGCAGATACAATTGCAGTCAAATAAATTCTGTAACAGATCCATTATGAGAAATTTCCGAAATAAACGTCAATTACTGTTAATAATACCATATAATGTTGTTTTTGTTTTCAGGGAGTAAACTTAAGTATTTGTGGTCATGAATCATTCACTTATTAATGGAAAAAAAATTGTGATCACATACGATCTCAACTAGTTAACTACACCCCAACCTTTATTCTTGGGCAAATATTTAATGGTTTATTATTCAACTACAAATACTCCCCACCTTCCAAAAAAAAAAAAAGAAAAATGGCTAATTTTTAATATACCGAATAACCAGAAATATTGATAGGGATTTTAATTTGACGGTTTGATGGTTAAAGTCCAAATTGTCAAATTTAAATCTTGCCAAGATTTTGGCTGCCGTATATGCATGTACTATGCACATGCACAAATCATCCAATTTGAATATGTCAATATTTTTATTTTACATTCTGTGGAGAAAACCGTTAAAATTTTTAACCGTCAATATTTTCGGCTATACGGTAAAAAATTGAATGGTCATTGTAACCTTATTTGTACATATAGTTTTACGATTTATACTTTATGTCTTGTAGAGCTCAAGAAGGAACCTATCAGTTATTGTGTGGAAGCTGAACATACTGTTAGCTTTCTCTTTCCTCTAAATTTCCTAGTTTATATTTGGGACTTGAGTTGCTTTATCGAATTTTCTTTTTATCGAAGTCAATTGAGAAGGAAATCACCAGTTGTTGTTTGTAGCCTACAAAATATACTGTTTGTTCTTTCTTCTGTGAATATTAAACTTTACAGTTTGTATAGGCAGAGTGGGGTTAGGAACCCTCTGAATGGCTACGTGACTTCTTACCGTTTATATACTGTGATCTAGCTATACTGCAATGATTAAGAGTTTAGGTTCAGGATTGTTTGTAAAGATAAGACCATTTGAATTTTTATGCATACCAAAAATTGTATTCCTTGTTTCCAAACTAACCATGCAGTGTATGCAAATATTTATTGTAGCACATGCATAGTATGGATTATACTGTAATAATGATACAAGGTCATATACTATAATGAATTTTAAAATATTATGAAGTTAATATGCTGTCTATCAAAACCTGGTGGCCTGTTCAACAATGACTCTGGCTACAAACCCTTGGGTAGTCTCACCAGTGCCAGAGATATTGATTTGTTTCCCATTTTTCTCTTTCAAGTTCTTTCTTAAAGTTTTTTTTTCAAGTTTTGCCTACGAGTCAGTGATTTGTGAAGCTCTATAGATAAAAAAAAAATGAGGAGATAAAGTTCACTACATCCTTCAGAGGGGATGTAGAGGTATTGGTCTTTGGGGGAGCCACATATATGGTAACACAAATATATAGACCATTGCTGTATGTACGAGTCTCCAAGCTCTTAAAATTGACTCAAAAGTTTGTATGGCCGTATATTATCAGTGTATGCTGATTTCTTGATTTGGCTTACATACAACATACCCCCCTTGGTTTTCAATACTGATATGGTTGTGTTATTAATTTCAGACACACTGGGCTAATAATCATTGGCAAAACCAACAATTCTCCTAAACTAAGTGAAACATACATTCCATGTTTCAACAATCAGATAATTTTGTTTGTTTTTTTTTTTTTGATTTTAGACCAGGAATTTGAGTCTTATTACTTTTATTAAATCGTGCTTTTAAAGGGAAAAAGATGATCTGTACATCATTTTGAGAAAGCAAGAGCAATTTGAGTTTATATTGTTTTCTTCTATAGCTTTATCACTGATAGCTGTTCGATTAGTAACAAGAAAAAGATGGCTTTCCCGAGTCAGACACAGTTCATACTGTTTTTTGTAGGAGTTTTGTGTGTGAGTGGACAGTGCTTATCTCATGGTAATGAAACAGACAATAAGACTATCAATATTCTTTTAATGTTACCCTTCCCAGAACTAGACCCTCTTAATAGAGAAGCTTCTTATGAAGATGGTCACGATATAGCACCAGCTACCTATCTAGCTGTGGAACAGATCAACAATCGAACAGACATCCTCAAAGGATACAAACTAGAACTGATTCGAAGTGACGGTGGCTGTAACGTCACAGAACGCACAGTGGATAGCCTTGCTCGATACATTTACAGTCGAACTGTACCCACAGCTGGTATTGTTGGACCTACATGTCGAGCTTCTTCAAAATCAATAGCTAAACTGTCAACAACCAAAAGAGCAGCACTGATAAGCCTTCCTTTCTTAAAATACCCAACTCTTCGTAACTACAACACCACTTTTGGCATCATTGAAACAGATTTCTTCTATCTGGATGACTTATACTTTGAACTCATGGTGGAAAACGATTGGAAGCGTGTTGCAGTACTTTACAATAACAATGGCAAAAGCTTTAAACGACTGCAAGAGAGAATCAACAACAACACTGAACATGAGCTAGTCTTATCGTTGGAACTAAACTTTGACCTGATTCCTCTTGAAGTAATCCGTGATTCTTATGTCAATGTGGTCTTTGTCATTGTAACTGACCCAAACCTTCACTGTAGGTTCTTCTGTTTAGCCTACCATCTAAATATGACATATCCCGACTACCAGTGGATATTTGAGTCTTATCGAGGTGAGCAATTTTATGAGGAGACATTTGATTACAATGGTAAGACCTATCACTGTTCTGCTGAAGAGATTCACGCAGCGATTGATGGAAGCTTGTACTTTTACGAAGAACTTAATGCAATTGATTCCCTTGATTTTAGCATGATTACCATATCAGGATTAAGCTTAAGTCAAGTTGTTGATGAATACTTCTCTCAAGCAGAAGATTATTCAACTTTTTATAATGTCAGTTCTTACCCTTCTTCATTAGGACTAGCTGCATACGATGCCACATGGGCACTTGCACTTGCATTGAACAGCTCTCTTGATGAATTGGAAGAAAGAAACATAACATTCTCAGAGAAAGATCTCCCTAGACAAAGAGAAATCACTGAAATTATTGCAGGAAAGTTGAAAGAAATTCAATTCGATGGAACATTTAGTCCAGTCAAATTTAATACTAGCATTCGCTATCCTCAAAATGAGAGTTTTGACTTGTTTCAATACATCAGCAATGGTTCGTTTAAGATTGGAAGCTATGCATTTGGACAACTGCAGCTGAATGACAATGTATCATTCAGCAACTACAATTTTAAATTCAAAAACGTTCGTCTAATTCCAAGTATAGCTGTACCATATCTGATACTGACTGTGATTGCTCTGTTGCTAACAGTACTGACCCATGTTATTAATGTAGTCTTTCGAAACCACAAGTCAATAAAGGCTTCCAGTCACAAACTAAACCACATCATATTCCTAGGATGCTACCTAGTGATACTAGGCATTGTGCTGCATACTGTTGGAGAAACTGTAACACTCTCTCTGAAACCACATACATACTTGTGCAACTTATTTCCTGTCTTTACTAACCTTGGACTCACTCTGATACTAGCTACTGTCTGTGTCAAAACATGGCGGCTCTATAATATCTTCACAAGCAATGAAACTGTGCAAAGAAAAAAGATACTCATAAAGGATCGTACGATGGCTTTAATCATTGGATGCTTCTTCTTTCTAGAGCTAGTAATCAACATCATCTGGATGGCCATTGCTCCACTCAAGGCTAATTGTAGCAAACAATTTGTTGTTTCATTTGATGACTCTGTACCAACTATGTTCATTGATGTATTTTGTCATTCTGACTGGACTCTTCCTTCTCTTACTGCTCTCACTATCTACAAGGGACTCATTCTCTTCCTGTCTCTACTATTTGCAATTCTCAGTCGTAACATCCACTTCAAGGAATTTGAGACAAAGAATATTATTATCCTAGTCTACCTGCTATCAATTCTCTTTGCCATTGGAGGTCCAATATATCTGATAGTGGTGTTACAGAGTGTTGGTGCTTCCGCACAATTTCTGGTCTTAATCTCCGTTCTCGTCCTATCAGTGTACATCTGTCTGGCTGTCTTGTTCCTTCCTTCATTACGACCTATAATTGGAGAGAAATATCAAACACAGAAGTTGACAGTAAACTCTACTTCACAAACTACAGTGAGTGAAACAACTACAATGCATTGAATTAAATCACTAATTGTTGTGCTGCTTACTGATATACATTAATTCATCAAAAAACTTATTAACTTAAAATCTATATAAATTGATAGCTACAGACGTATAGTGAATATCGTTCACTAGATTTAGTTTATAAGGTGTCCTCTTCCAACATTTGCATAATTAAATTTGTAAAAAAAATGTGTACAAGTATTATGACTGTGAAAAAGAATTGTAAATGTCCTATCAAAAATTGTTGTGTGCTAATATTCTGTGTTGTTTTTTTTTTTTCTACATTGTATGTGTACTATATGATCGGGTTATATTTAAGGCAATTTTACTTTTGATGTGTGTTAATAAGAGTCTATACTTTTATTTATGTTATGATATAATAATAGTAGCATGTTGGTAACTATATACTGGCCTTATACAAGACACAGGGTTGTGCTTTTTAAAATGTGTCAAGGCAACAGTACTCAAGTTTTGTATAAACTATTGAAAGTCACTATTGTTGTATATAGTGTTACATGTATGTACATAACTATAATCTCCTACAAGACTTGTACTTCATATTATTTTAATAATGAAATATTGTTTGTTTTGTTTCTCAGTTAGCAATCCAATGAAGTTCCACACTCTAACCAATGCATTTCTGCTTGTTTGAATGCATTATGTAGTTTTTTCAGTCACTCTGCTTTGTATACTAGTGAAAATAGCATTCACAGTTCGATATTTCTCTCCAATTATTGATCGCAATGGTGGAAGGAACAAGACAGCCAGACAGATGTACACTGTTAGGACGAGAATGGAGATTAAGACCAGAAATTGTGCAGAAGCACCAACACTCTCTAACACCATTATCAGATACAGTGGAACTCCAATGGCAAAGAGAATTGATAGCAGATAGACAAGGATGATAATGTTTTTTGTCTTGAACTCTTTTAGATGGATATTACGACTGAGAATCGCAAACAGCAGTGACAGGAAGAGAATGAATCCTTTGTAGATAGTGAGAGCAGTTAAACAAGGAAATGTCCAGTTAGAATAGCAAATGATGTCAGTGAAAACAGTTGGTACAGAGTCATCAATTGATTCAACAAAAGTTGTGCTGTACTTAGCTTTTAATGGAGCAGTGGCCATCCAGATGATGTTGACTGCTATCTCTATAAAAAAGAAGCATCCAATTTTTAGAGCCATCACAGGATCCTTTAAGAATTTCTTGCTCCTTTGCAGACTTTCTTGACTTGTGAAGATATTATAGAGCCGCCATGTTTTGACACAGACAGTAGCCAGTATCAGAGTGAGTCCAAGGTTAGAAAAGACCGGAAATAAGTTACACAAGTTTGTGTGTGTTTTCAGAGACAGTGTTAAAGTTTCTCCAGCAGTATGCAGCACAATGGCTAGTATCACTAGGTAGCATCCTAGAAATATGATGTGGTTTAGTTTGTGACTGGAAGCTTTTATTGACTTGTGGTTTCGATAGACTACATTGATAATGTGGGTCAGTACTGTTAGCAACAGAGCAATCACAGTTAGTAAAAGATATGGTACAGCTATGCTCAGACTCAAACAGACATATTTGAATTGAAGATTGTAGTCACGAAATGTTGTATTGAACTGTAGCTTACCAAATTCATATCTTCCAATAGTCTTGGCCAAGCTATTACTGCTATATTGAAACAAGTTGAATCTCTCATTTTGAGGATAGTGAATAGCATTATCAAATTTAATGGTTCCAAATATTCCCTTAAATTGAACTTCCTTTAGGTTTTTTGCAATAATTTCAGTGATATCTCTCTGTCTAGGGAGATCTCTCTCTGAGAATGTTATGTTTCTTTCTTCCAATTCATTGAGAGAGCTGTTCAATGCAAGTGCAAGTGCCCATGTGGCATCGTTCAGTAGTAGGCCGATTGGAAATGGTACAGAACTGACATTGTACCTGTTAGTATAAACTTTTGCCTGAGCATAATACAAATTTGCAAGATGACTTATGTTTATTCCTGATATAGTATCCATGCCGAAATCAATATCAGGTACTACGAAAAAGTACAAGCTTCCTTTAATTGCTGTATGAATTTCTTCAGTTGAACAGTGATAAGTTTTGCCATTATAATCTACATTAGAGTTTTCAAAAGCCTCATCTGGGTAAGATTCAAATATCCACTGGTAGTCGGGATAGGTCATATTTAGATGGTAGGCTAAACAGAACAGCCTACTATGAAGTGTAGGTTCAAATACATTGGCAAATACCACGTTGACAAAAGAATCACGGATTGCTTCAAGAGGAATCAGGTCAAAGCTTAGTTCCAACGATAAAACTAGTTCATGTTCGGTGCTGTTGTTGATTCTCTCTTGCAGTCGATCAAAATCCTTTCCATTATTGCTGTAAAGTATTGCCACTCGCTTCCAATTGTTCTCCACCATTAGTTCGAAGTACAAGTCGTCTAAATAGTAATTTTCTTCAATGATGCCAAAAGCATTTCTATACTTAAAAAGATTCGGTGTCTTGAAAAAAGGAAGGCTTATAAGTGCTGCCTTTTCATTAGTTGTGAGTTTAGCTACTGATTCTGAAGAATCTCTGCACAGTGGTCCAATAATACCAGCAATTGGAACAGTTCTTGAGTAGATATAGTTGGCAAAGTTTTCTGTGGTACGGCCCATAACATCACAGCCACCATCACTTCGAATCAGTTCTAGTTTGTATCCTTTGAGTATGTCTGTTTGATTGTTGATCTGTTCCACAGCTAGATAGGCAGCTGGTGCTATACCATGACCATTGTCAAATAAAGAAGTAATAGCTTCTCTACCAAGGGGGTCCAGATCTGGGAAGGGTAGCATCAAGAGAATGTTGATAGTCTTGATGTCTGTTTCATTGCCATCACAACATCTCTGTCCACTCAAAGCCATTAAAAATAAATTAACTTCAAATGAAAACAATATGAGTTCTCTTAGCAAAGACATCTTTTCTGATTGTTGCTATATTGAAGAAGATCAAATCTCTGTTATTGTAATTTAACTTCTTACTGTTGTTAGATTATATCTACAAGTTTTCATATAGTTCTAGTCTTGTGATTTCCTTTATTGCAGCACCGCACGTGAACTGTTTTTCCCAAAGTCACATGCAAGCAGTTTCCCATAACTGGTACAAAGGGCATTATAGTTATTTATTCCTTAAAGTATTTTGTTTATATTTGCGTAACTGAATTCAAGGATAATATTATGATACAGTTCCCTCCTTCACCTATCCTGTTCTCTCAGAAACCTCACAATTAAAATTTTCTAATGTGCTGACATATGGTCAGCTATTGTTTTGTAAATCTTTACAATAAATAAATGTGTAATGTATGGAACTATATGTATACTGACTTCTCATTTTTCTTGCCTACCTTTGATATACAATTGTTGTGATTGTCAATAATATAACTGTCCCTGGTGCATGTATGTAATTTGAATATACTTGGTATTATATAGTGCATGTGTGTTTGTATGGTAGCCAAGCAAAGTGACTGAATAAAATTTCATTCATGCATATACAATGATCGATTGAGTGTACATACATGGAATCGTAATTGATGGTCAATTTGAATGGTCATGCAGGGATCTTAGCCTAAATAGTACTTATAGTCACGTTTCAGAGATTTTACTTTCAATTAATGTTTTGTAGAGACTGACCAAATTTTCCTCAAGAAGGAATTACCTAGCAGTTATTGTATATGTAAGCTAGAACATACTGTTAACTTGTTCTTTCCTCTTAAACCTTATTCAGGACTTGCTTGGTATATCAGTTTCTCTTGTTAGACTTAAGAAAAGAAATCACCCATTATTTGTAGTCTACAAAATATACTGTTTCTTTTTTGCTCTGTTCAGAGTACACACTTTCCCATTTATATAGGTCGTGCTTAATCAATGCATGACACCCGCTATATATTCAAATATAATACATTGAATTAAATCATTGAAAAAAATGTGTACCAATGGCATTCTAATCACATGCAGTAAACGTATATAGTCTACATAATATGTGTTAAGATTATTAATTGTAATGTATACATGTGAGGTACAGTGGTATACAAGTGTATATTAAGAATCACTTCTGTTGTCACTTTCGATTATTTTTATTCACTGAAACCAGACCCGTGGATGTCGACAATGAACTGTGACGTTTAGAATTATACGCGAAATAATTGCATTTCTATGACGTATACATGACCAATCAAATTTGAAAATTGATTTTTGGGCCACGAAATCAAACTGAAATCACTTCCGTGAGAGAGTGCCTTTAATCTTACTTACTATTTTTTACTGGCAATGCTTAAAGGATCTGTATCAATATAATTATATAAGCAGTGTTTTGTAACTTAAATTTTTAACACAATGAAATTAATTTTTATGACTTTTTGTTTCTTCCCAGGTACCACGTTTGGGAATGTTTGCATACTACTCTATATATTGCACACTAAATTTCCAAGGTTTCTGTCATATTTATTTACTGTAGTATTATATTGTGGCTGATAATATTTATGAATACCATGCATAGATTCATTGTCCATTGGCTGGTACAATCACAAACAAATCTCATCATTCTGTAACAGATCCACTATAAACAATTCCGAGAAAATGTAAACCAATCATAATTATGCATCCAGTACTCTGTAAATTATAGCCAATTTATTCTGGTCAGTCCTACACAGATTAATGGAAAATAACATTGTTCCTATAAACAAGTCAGATGATAGATTGTGTCTCTTAGCAACAGTATCAGTCCCATTTTCCTTCTGTCAACCCTCTCAGAGCTTCCTGAGAAATGCAGTATAATGACATTGTATTCAGTTTATAACATTATTCACCCTCATATAATATTATGAATGAACATTACAGCCACCATCATGTCGAGACAGTTCTACTCACACTTGTCCCCACAATGTTGTTTTTGCATTTGTTGGTATAATATCATCGTGAACATTGTTTGCTAAAATTATCATCATGTACTTAGTTTGAAAGTGTTCATTTTCCAACAAACATTCATTTTCAATAATTTTGTAAGAAATGTGTGTACATCAATCATGGGTATGACTGAAATAAAATAGTATGCCATAATATATAAGTCTACGTTGAATGTATAGTATTTAAAGCAACTCTAGTTTAATGTGAATTAACTATAAGAACCACTATACTGTATGTTGTATAGCCTTGTATAAGTGGATAACTATTATAATTATGACTTCAGTCTCTTTCAAGACTAGCTTGTATTTTACAAAAAATTATGGTATGAAGTTTGTTCTATTTTTTAGTTTACTCAACAACCCATTCATTTAGCAGTGCATGTGCGATATTTCTCTGCAATTATTTGTTGTAATGGAGGGAGAAACAAGACGGCCAGACAGATGTGCACTGCCAGGATAGGAACAGTTGTTAAAACCAAAAATTGTGCTGAAGCACCAAAATTCTCTATCGTTACAATGAGTTGCACTAGCTCTCCAGCATAAAAGATAACAGAAAGCAAGCAAACAAGGACAATAATGTTCTTTGTTTCAAACTCCTTCTTGTGAATCTTACGACTGAGAATTGCAAATCGCAGTGACAGGAAGAGAAAAAATCCTTTATAGATGCTGAGAAAGAAATAGAGAGTCCATTCAGAATGACAGGAGATGTCATTGACCACAGCTCGTATAGACTTATCAAAGTATCTGCTGTAGTTAGCCTTTCGTTGAGCAATGACCATCCAGGTGATGTTGATTATTAGTTCTACAAGGAAGAAGCATCCAATGATTAGAGCCAACATGGGATCTCTTAAGAAATGTTTGCTCTCTTGCAGAGTGTCTTGACTTGTGAAGATTTTATAGAGGCGCCATGTTTTGACACAGACAGTAGCCAGTATTAGTGTGGGTCCAAGGTTATTAAAGACTGTAAATAAATTGCATAGGTTTGAATGTGTGTTTAAAGAAAGTTGTAAAGTTTCTCCAGCAGTATGCAGCACAATGGCTAGTATCACTAGGTAGCATCCTATGAATATGATGTGGTTTAGTTTGTGACTGGAAGCCTTTATTGACTTGTGGTCTCGATAGACTACATTGATAATGTGGACTGAGATAGTTAAAAGTAAAGCAATGAGAACTACTATGATGTACACTTGAGCTATTGCTGCATCCAAGTGGCTGTACTTGAATCGAATATTATAGTCTAGGAACTCTCTGTTAATAATAAATTCTCCAGATGTATAATTTCCGATAATAGTTGTTGTTCCATTGTCTTTGTACGCTCGGACACGTATTGTTCTAGAATCTTTCACAGAACATGCACTCCTGTTCAAGTTTATTCGTCCTGTTATCCCATCAAACTCCAAGTCTTTCATGTTTGTTCTGATAATTTCGGTGATTCTTCTCTGTTTAGGGAGATCTCTCTCTGAAAATGTTATGTTTTTTCCTTCCAATTCATTGAGAGAACTATTTAGTGCGAGTGCAAGTGCCCACATGGCATCATATACTGGTTGACCATATACTGTTGTGTTAGAAGTCACATTGAATCTGTTAGCATACATCATTGCTTGATTCATGTATAAAAGTTCAAACTGTTCCATATTCTGCCCCAGCAGGTTAACTGCATTGTCCTCAAGTAATTTAGCCATAAACACAACACTGCCATTAACTGCTGTGTAGATTTGTTCCTTTGAACAAGTATAGTTTACACTCTCATGCTGAATTGTTGTGTCAACAAACTCGGCAATAAAGTAACTAATCACCCACTGGTAGTCAGGATAGGTCATATTTTGGTGGTAGGCTAAGCAGAAAAGCCTGTTGTAGAAGTTAGGTGTTGCTAGGACAAAGATTACACTGGCAAAAGATTCTCGAAGTTCTTCAAGAGGAAAGTAATCTTCGCTCAGCTCACCATTAAAGAGAAGCTCAAAATCTGTCAAGCTGTTTACCTTGCTTACAAATCTTTTAGATTCATCTTTTTCGTTACTACTGTGGAGAAGTGCCACATGTTTCCAGTTGAGCACTTTCATTAGCTCAGTGAACAGTTCACTAGAGCACAGCTCTATTTTTAGCAAACCATAAGCGTTTGGTTTGTCACGAAAAGATGGATCGTCAAACAAGGACATGGTCAAAATCCCTGCTCTATTGGGACCTGTCAATTTGGGAATGAATTTTAAGGATTCAACGCAACTTAGTCCAACAATACCAGCTATGGGTACAGTTCGATTGTAAATGTATTGAGCAAAGCTATCCACTGCGCGTTCTATGATATTACAACCACCATCACTTCGAATCAGTTCTAGTTTGTATCCTTTGAGGATGTCTGTTCGATTGTTGATCTGTTCCACGGCTAGATAGGCGGCTGGTGCTATATCGTGACCATCATCAACTGCAGCTTCTCTACTAAGAGGGTCCAGATCGTAGAAGGGTAACATCAAGAGAATGTTGATAGTCTTGATGTCTGCTTCATTGTCATCACAACATCTCTGAGATGAGCAGTGTGCACTGAACACTAGAATTGCTAGCACCACCAGCTCTAAACTATACTGCAATACCATTGTTTTCCTTTTCTTTTCTTTTTTCTTTCTCGTAAAATCTATAGAAATTAGAGCACTTATTGTGGTTGAAATGAATTAATACTGGAATTCTCTGCTATGAATGAGCATAGTGATTGGTAATCATATAAAGTCGATGTGTTTGAGGTATTATTCAGTAGGGGATTGATACAATCATGAACAAATTTCATAGAATAGTATATTTCTGTAACAGATCTATACGTTAACCATTAATGAAACTACATTAAATAATTTGTTTCAAACTTTTGCCTTAGTTTTAGTTCTTGTGATGATTAGTTAATATATAATATAAATGCTGTAACATTTATGCATAAGAATTCAGTGTGCATGGGCAGGTACAATCACAGAAAAAATTTTATAATTATGTGAATTACAGTTCCATTACGATCATTCTGGGAAAAATGTCAAGCATTCACAATTTCAACCATCTATAACATCATTTTTACTTATAGTTTTTAAAATTTTACCTGATTTTTTTTCTCATGCAGTTAATGAGATATGTTTTGCCACTATGTATGTCCCATGGTAAAGGATTATTTCAAACAAATTTAATTCCAAATAGATAGTTTGATGGCTCCTATTAGAGAATTGACTATATAGACTCCTCTTTCCTTATTATTTTGAGCATCTACAAAGGACTTATTCTCTTCCTGTCTCTGGTGTTTGAAGTTCTCAGTCAGGATATTGAACTATATTTAAAAAATGGGTTGAGACAAAGAGCATTATCACCCTTGTCTACCTGCTATCTATATCCTTTCTGCTATAGGAGACCTATAGTGTACCTCATAGTGGTGAATATGAAGTTATTGTTGTGATGTGTATGGTGCATGAATTCACTGTGGGTGGGTAGATACAATTTCCGTTGAGACAAATTTCATAAAACACTAATTCTATTATAGATCCATTATGAGCAATTCCCAAATAAATGTCTAGTTTATAAACTTTGTGCCTGTTATCAAAGGTAAGTGTATATAAGAAGACAGTATGTGCCTAATAGTGAATGTGCGCTTAATAATGAAGTGTGCCTAATAGCCTGAGTCTAGGGTATTTGTATACTTAATAGTTTTCAGAGATTTTACTTAAATGTTTTGTAGTGACTATAGACAATCTTTCTCAAGAATGAATTGCCTAGCAGATATTATAATGTAAGCAATAGAACATACTGTTAACTTGTTATTTCCTCTTAAACCTTATTTAGGACTTGCTTGCTATATCAGTTTCTCTTTTCAGAGTCAAGAAAAAGAAATCACCCGTTGTTTGTAGGCTACAAGTAATATTTGTACTATGAGTATCTAGTGTGTATGGTAATTGTACTCCTGTGGGCTGAAGGAGTACAAAACCATATACACTAGATACTCATAGTACAGATGACTTGTACCATAGTGGTCACTAAATAAACTCAGCTGATGTACCCTAGGGTAAAACCACCATGTACTCTGGCTTGCTCTAGAGTTACTACTGGTGGTTAGCCAGTGTACATGGGATATGTAAACTTAGGCGGTACCTTTGAAGTAAGACCTAACTATGGTACAAAATGTACTGTTTCTTCTTTCCGCTGTTAAGAGTATACTTTCCCGTTTGTATAGGCTGTGCTTAATCAATGCATGACACCTGCTAGATTACAGTGCAGTTGAATGAAGAAATCATGTAGGCATGCATTCAGAGGGTTCTTAGAAGTTTAGGTTGGGATTGTTTGTAAAGATAGACTGTTTGAATTTTCATGCATCATAATAGCAAAATGTAACAGTTTTAATTCCTTGTTTCAATGCAAACTGACCATGCTCAAATATAATACATTGAATTAAATCACTGATGTGCTGCTTATTGATATTCAAAAGTGCATGTTTATTCATCAAAAACTTAATTTTCTTATAAATTGCTAACCACAAAATTATTGTATTTGTTTACTAGACTTAGTTTGTAAGGGGTCCTCTTCCAACATTTGCAAATTATTTTGTAAGAAATGTACGTGTGTACAAGTATTATGACTGTGAAAAAGAGTTATAATTAAGTCCAATAAATTTTGTGTGCTAGTATTTATTTGTGTAGAATCATGTTCTATTTTAAGGCAACTTTACTTTCGGTGTGTGCTGCTAAGAGTCTCTATACTTTTGTGTGTTTATAGTATATTGGTGACCATAATATTATATTGGCTTAATACAAGACACAGGCTTGTGCTCTTAAAAAAAATAAGGTTTGTTCTTTTTCTCAGTTAGTGTGCCACCGTAAAGTTGGCACATGACTCATCTCAGAATAATATATCCATTTTTTTTTCAGTCGCTTTTTTGTATGCTAGTGAAGATTCCAGTCTTCAATATTTCTCTCCAATTATTGGTCACAATGGTGGAAGGAACAAGACAGCAGGAAAATTTGCATACTATACTCTGTATATTGGGCATTTAAAATTCCAAGGTTTCGTGGATGAGCTGTGCAACACCTATTCATATGTTACACTTTTGCGGATGGATTGTGATCAGTAAAAGTCACGAAAGTTAGACACCGCAAAACTTTCCTGCTATATATGGTAGTGGTTGATAGTAATTGCGAACACCATGCATAGATTCATTGTCTATATAGACTGGTACAATCACAGACAAGTCTCATAATTCTGTAACAGATTCACTAGCAATTCCGAGAAAATGTAAACTATTCATAATTATGCATCCAGTACTCTGTCAATTATAGCCAATTTATTCTGGTCAGTCCCACACAGATTAATGGAAAATAACATGGTTCCTATAAACAAGTCAGATGATAGACTCAGTCTCTTAGCAACTGTGTCAGTCCTTTTTTCCTTCTGTCAACTCTCTCAGAGCTTCTTGAAAAGTACAGTACAAAGGTTCTCTGAGGGAGTTAATAACATTTCCCCCCCATATAATATTATGAATGAACAAAGAAACCCTCTTTCCTCCTTCTCTGACTTGCTTTGTCTGGTTACGTCTATAGGTAACCAGTTACATTTATTATTTTTTTTATCTGTCAAATTTCTGCACAATAACAATGTATGGGGATACATAGTTAGCGAATGCTATTTATGCAAGTACCCAAAACAAGAGCAAAAAAAACAAAAAATGCCAAAAATTTATGTTAGACAAAACAGTACACATTGATAAATAAGAAGTTATCAGGGTTTTTCATAGGCTGCAATGTATACTATTTACTCTTTCCTTACTATTTTCCCTTTCCTTACTCTTTCCTTCTGTTGTAAATATATTGAGCAAATCCTTCTAATGTGCGTTCTATGATATTACATCCTTCATCAGTTCGAATCAGTTCTAGTTGGTATCCTTTGAGGATGTCTGTTCGATTGTTGATCTGTTCCACAACTAGATAGGCAGCTGGTGCTATATCGTGACCATCTTAATAAGCAGCTTCTCTACCAAGAGGGTCTAGATCTGGGAAGGGTAGCATCAAGAGAATGTTGATGGTCTTGATATCTATTTCATTACGATCACAACATCCCTGAGATGAGCACTGTCCACTCAAAGACATCAAGCACAAACTAACTTCAAATGAAAGAAATACTAGTTCTCGTAGTGAACTCAACAACATGCTTGTATGCAATCTTGATTGTCAGATCTTTGCAATATTTATTCAATATCTCACTACATTCAATTCTGCACTAGATTTATATAGTAATGCAACTTCCTGTATCTCAGTCCAGTGCTTTGACTATTTTTTGGAAAGTAATATCATACCGATTCCTGTTAAGTTACAAAAAGCTATTGTAGTTTTATATTCCTACAAAACTGTTGTTTGGCTATTCTTGGAAATGAGTAGCAGAACTCAATACATGTGCTTGTACTGTGATGTAAATCTGTGTGTGTGTTTGGGGGTGGGAGTTTCTATGACGACAATTTGTAATTTATCTTGTACCATAATTTGAAATTTGTAGGACATTCGTTAAGAGACTGTACGTGTTAAGTGTCATCAAACTTGACTTTATATAATCATATTATATAAGTTTGCACTAGGTGATCTATTGTACAAAATTGCTATTTGTTCCCTCCCTCCTCCCTCATAAATATTTTAAAAGCAAGCTAGGAGAGAGTTTGGGCCACTTCGAAGAAATAGTTTGTTTCTGGTAACCCGACTGATCCACTAACCGGCTTACAGAATTTTTGATGTTACTATTACGTAAAGGTCAATTATAATGTTATTCATATTGTTCACGTGGTGCATTTTACACGTAAGTTGCACAATTGCTTATTGATTGCGAAAGCCAGCTCGCACTCGCAGTTAGGCACTGTGAATTCAAAGTTAGTATGACTGGCTTTGAGGTTATTGTGCCATATACACTTGTAGCTTTGCAACATGCGCATGTACCCGTACAACTTTGCAACATGTACACTTGTAACTTTGCAATCGTGATGCGCATGTGCCCATACAACTTAATTTGCAACATGTACACTTGTAACTTTGCAACATGCGCATGTGCCCATACAGCTTTGCGACACAGCATATAGACATATGATATGATTACATGAGTGATAGCAGTTGTGCAATGCATGTAGCTATAGTATGTACAAGTTCCCTTGCCCATGGTCTGATTCTATCTACATGCAATAATAGTTAATATGAATGTCAATAAAACTAAACTATCTTTTGATATGCACGCTTGTGGTTTGAATTTATTCTGTATAGCTACATTGTGTGTGTATGTAGTTACTGTATATATGCATTATTTGTGCATGACAGTATGTATAATATATTTATTATACTCTCTTGCATGAGTTGTACTTAATAATTTTTACAAAGTTTGTTAGAACTACATGTTTCTCAGTTAGTAAGAAGTTAAAGTTCCACACTAGATCCATATCTGTAGGAATTCTCTACTGTAGTTTTTCAGTCTCTTTGCTTTGTATCAGTGAGAATAGCTGTGTTCGATATTTCTCTCCAATTATTTGTCGCAATGGAGGGAGGAACAAGACAGCCAGGCAGATATACACCACCAAGATAGGAATAGTAGTTGCAACCAGAAATCGTGCAGAAGTCCTGGGCTGCTCTAGAACAATAATTGCATATATTGGAACTCCAATGGCAAATAAAATTGATAGCAAGTAGACAAGAATGACTATGTTTTTTGTCTCAAATTCTTTCATATGAATCTTACGACTGGAAGTTGCAAATAGTAGAGACAGGAAGAGAATGAATCCCTTGTACATGATGAGAGAAATATTACAAGGAAGAGTCCAGTCAGAATGACAATATATGTCAATAAGCACAGTTGGTATAGAGTCATTAATTGAATTTACAAGGCGTCTGCTGTAGTTAGCTATTCGTGGAGCTGTGGCCATCCAGATGATGTTGACTAGCAGCTCTACAAAGAAAATACATCCGATGATTAGAACCATCACTTTATCTTTCAAGAGTTGTTTGCTCCTTTTCAGTGTGTCTTGACTTGTGAAGATATTATTGAGCCGCCATGTTTTGACACAGACAGTAGCCAGTATCAGAGTGAGTCCAAGGTTAAAAAAGATAGGAAATAAGTTGCACAAGTTTGTGTGTGTTTTTAGCGAAAGTATTAAAGTATCTCCAAGAGCACCCAGCAAAATGCCTATTGTCACCATGTAGCATCCTAGGAATATGATGTGGTTTAGTCTGTGACTGGAAGCCTTTATTGACTTGTGGTTTCGATAGACTACATTGATAATATGGGTCAGTACTGTTAGCAACAGAGCAATCACAGTCAGAATTAGATATGGTACAGCTATGCCTGAATTTAAATGAACGTATTCGAATTGAACAGTGTAATCATTTAATGTTACATTGAGTTGTAGTTCTCCAAATTCATACCTTCCAATAACAACTTCATCTGAAGCATTATTTTTGTACTGTAACAAGTCAAAACTTTCATTTTGAGGATAACGAATGCCACTATTGAATTGTATAGGCCCAGATGTTCCTGTAAAATCAACTTCTTTTAACTTTCTTGTAATAATTTCAGTGATTTCTCTCTGTCTAGGGAGGTCTTTCTCGGAGAATGTTATGTTTCTTTCTTCCAATTCATCGAGAGAGTTGTTCAGTGCGAGTGCGAGTGCCCACATGGCATCGTATGCTAGTAGTCCAAATGATGTAGGCACAGGATAGACATTATGGAAGATTGAATAATCTTCTGCTACAGTGATGTATTGATCTACAACTTGATTTAAGTTTAATCCTGATATTATAAACATGGCACTATTGAGGGTTTTGAGAGTGGATTTTTCTTGATAAAAGTACAATAGCTTCCTTCGATTGTTGCATGGAGGTCTTCAGCAGAACAGTAATAAGTTTTACCATTGTAATCAAACATAGTTTTAAGAAAATAGTCGTTTGGATAAGACTCAAATATCCACTGGTAGTTGGAATAGGTCATATTTAGATGGTAGGCTAAACAGAACAGCTTGCAGTTAAGGACTGGGTCAGTTACAATGACAAAGACCACTCTAAGATAGTACTTTTGGAGTCCCTCAAGGGGAATCAGATTGTGGCCTATTTCTGATGAAAATACTAGCTCATGTTCAGTGCTGTTGTTGATTTTCTCTTGCAGTCTTTTAAAGCTTTTGCCATGATAAAGTACTGCCACACGCTTCCAATTGTTTTCCACCATGAGTTCAAAGTACAAGTCATCCAGATAAAAATTTTCTTCCATGATGCCAAAAGTATTTGGGTAGTTGCGAAAATTTGGGTCTTCAAACGAAGGAAGGCTTATCAGTGCTGCTCTTTTATCAGTTGTCAGTTTAGCTACTAACAGAGAAGAATCTCGGCACATTGGTCCTACAATACCAGCAATTGGAACAGTTCTTGAGTAGATATAGTGAGCAAATTTGAACAACGTTCGATCATGGATATAACAACCACCTTCAATTAGTTTAAGTTCTAGTTTGTATCCTTTAAGGATGTCTGTTCGATTGTTGATCTGTTTCACAGCTAGTATAGCAGCTGGTGCCATATCATGACCATCATCTAGTATAGTTTCTCTGCTAAGAAGGTCAGTATCTAAGAATGGAGCCATTAATAGGACTTTGATAGTCTTGGTGTCTGTATTGTTACCATCAGATGAGCAGTGTCCACTCCAAGACATAAGGCACAAACTTACCACAGATGAAAGCAATACTAGCTGTCTTGCATTTAGCAAAACCATCTTTTTTTGGTGTGTTGCAAACTTGAACAACTTGATGAGATCATTATATTGCGTATAAATTTTGCAAGCTGATCTAGATGAATGTTTTTTATCTGAATGCATGCTGTTAACTGTAAGATATCGTGACTACATACATCATTAACTTTTTCAAAACTGTTATTGGTCTATTCTTGGGAAAAACTCTTTTTTCATATCACTGTAAAGTATAACAATTATATTTGTACTATGCCTGTCTTCCAAAATTGTTGTATAATATAATTTCTTTGTTAAATTTTGACCATTGTTTTGTGAAGGTCTAATTTTGATTATTGATAACTATGGACCTTGGCTATCCCATATCCTTGCTTGTATGTATTCCCTATGACATTGTATAATCTATATCATACACTGTGCTGTATATCAAGAGTACTAATGGGGGGTTTAGTACTAAATTGTACCTAATTATTTCATCGTTAAGCTCATTTCTGTATCTGTATTAATTTTATGAAGCTTAGACTTACACCATTGTGATCGTCTGAAGAAAGCTATATAGCTTTCAAATGTATCTTTTTGTTAGGTTTTGTGTCGAAAGTCAAAATGTCTAAATTATAATAGTCCACATAGTTTTCCAAATTTTTGGCTTGATTTCTAACCAATATAATGAACGTTACATATCATTTAAAAGCTTTCTCCTTTCTGATCACAAAGGTACTAATCCCAGCTCAATGCAATCTTCCTAGACCGAGATAATGTAGAATTTTTTACATTGTGTATTCGACTGACTGTAGTTGTCCTATATACCCACACACAAATCCAGCTCTAGTGGAAGCATTGAAGTCTGGAAGCAGTCAGGCCACAGAGAAAAGGACTGGGTTGAGACTGATGTGCTAAGGTAAACTATCACAATGCATATAATACTGTAGATTGGAAATGTTTTGTCATCGAAAATTGTTTATTAATAAATTCTCCCGTGTTTAATTTTTTACATGCCTTTTCGGTAAAGATTTCTATACATATTTGTGTGTTTGATTGTGTTTATTTTTGCTTATCTTCCCAATCTATGATATAGTTAATTTATATTGGCTACAGTTCTATATACAAACAGAGCAATTTAAAATGAAAATGCATTCAGTATTTTAATGCTTATCTTTGCACAAAAACAGACCATTAAATTTACACCTTCAAGCCACACTGTGATTACTATTGTCTGCTCTCTCTATCTCTAGGTCCATCTGTCCACTTCCTGTTGAGAAACATACGAACGATGGCCACTTCTTGTACAAGGAATCTCCAGAGTGGAGGCCGTTTATGTAAAGAGTTTAAGTACTTAGTGAACATCTCTTTATTGAATCATGTTGTCAAAGTTTGTGTTAGTTATGTTAGCAAATTAATTTAGTTTGTGTTAATTGTGTTAGAATATCAAATTTGCATCAGCTGTGTCTATTTGATTATGGTATTAATCACTGCATGCCTTACATGCATATATGCTATGTAGGAATCCTTCTTCAAGTGATGTCATAACAAAGTGGTATACAGAAAGAGCTGTTGAAATTGAGGACTTCTCTGGTCAAGTATGTTGGAATAAATATCCCATATTAACCGTGAAATATCATTGAAAAATTTTTTTTGAGATCTAGCTGGGATTTGAATCCCAGTCTTTTAAATTCTAGTTGAATACTCTTACCACTGAGCTAGTAGAGCTCACTGGCATTGGAACAGAGAATAGTACTATTCATGGACACTAGTCGACTTTCAAACTAGATCTCAAGGCCTGCATTTAATGTGTTCTTTTCACTTTTATGTTTTAGAATTGTAGCAGAAAGTTTTCATTTAGCAACACTTCTATTTTCAACTCATTACAGATTGACTGTTCCCTTAAACTGGTGGAGATAGGGGTTGAGAATAATGCTAAGGTATATGATTTGAGTCTAGTCTGTTCATTCTCGTTACCTTATGCTAACTTATAAAATGATGGTGGTTCTTTCACTTTCAGGGTCTGGAAGTACTTCAACATGAGTTAGTGACACTTTCTACGCTAGTATATGAGGTAAAATGGACTTCATGCAGAAATCTTTATAGTTTGAGAATGGCCATGCATGCATCGTAATATTGGCTATGATTTATTGCATTGTTCTTAATTGTGCTGTTCAGTGTGATGCCGATGTTAGACTGAATCTGAAACGACTCAGAAGTATGGCCAACTTGGAAATTCTTCACATGATGATGAAATTTGTAAGTTTTTGTTTGTTTGTTTGTTTGTTTTTACTTTGAGATTGAAAATCTTATTTATGTTTGTGTGTATATATCCCACCTAGGTACAAGATGATGAAAGTTTCATTTCTCATTTCGTCAAGAAAGTAGTTCCATTTCTTGATCGTCTCAGTTCTCTTGGCCTAGCTAAGAACACCCAGCTACTGACTGACTATCTCATAGCAACAGCCAAAGTAAATCACATGACACTGTAGTCAGAGTGCTATATAGTTTGAATTTGCAGAATTTTACAAAGTTTAAACAGTGATGCATAATTGTTCATTTTATTGTTTCTCTCTCTCTATCATGTGTGTGTGTGTGTATGTTTAGGATGACTTAAAACCTTGTCTATATATTGTTGAACAGTCTTGTGGAAAGGTAAGGCCTTTCACCTAAACATGTTACTACTTCTTTCTGTGCAAACATGTGCAATATGCTTCATATCCATCTGACCTTTGACCTGCAGGGACCTCAACGTGATCACAAACCCATTTTGACACAAGATCTTGAGTCGACTGCGCTCAAATGTATCTATGCCAGTACAAGGTATAGTGACAGCTTTATACTCGTTTAGTGATAGTATTATGTATGTGTTAGTTGTACTATTAATGTGTGCTTTATGTCACATGCAGTAAGGACCAACTGCCTTTGATCCATAAGATAGTGGATTGCTTGCCTCGGACCTCTTCAAGGTATCGTTGCTATAGCAACATTAAGGTAGTCTCCAACTGTAACTATAATTATAACTATCATGACTATAGTGCATGGAAAATTTATTGGAAAAATCTTGAAATCTAGCTAGGATTCAAACCCAGGTCTTTTGAAACACTGTGTATTTTGTCTTTCTGTTGAGTGTTCTTGTATAATAGCCTATTTTGCCATTCATTGTTATTTCATTGTTATATTGTATACAGTGAACTGAAAGAAGTCAAGAAGCATCTGAGGTGAGTTATTTTATGCTGCTTGTTACTCTCTATGGCCTATGCTTGTATCACATCTATAGTGGGATGGTTTAATTCACAGCTAGAGTTAAAATAAACTGGCACGTACAGTTGTCTCTTGTCAAAACATTTTTTCCGTACATATAGAGCTGCTGATATTCTCCACAAGCATGAAGTGTACCACTCTCTCCTCTCCATTCGAGACATGCAGGTATCATAATGTTTGTATGTGTTTTTATATGCCGTTAATACAATATGTTTGAAGCCAATCAAGTATCTTAATAATTATGTGTAACTATTAATTGATTGATGGTGATGCATTTTGCAGAACAACAGAGAAATGGCTAAAAATCTACTTGACAAGTTAACAAGAGTCCCTATACGCAAGTATGTTGGTTATTTTTCAACTGAGTAGTTGAGAAATAGGACACGCTCTTCAGTTTTGGTTACATGTTAGACCTTATGGTTTCTTTGACTTCTCTCCACACACACACACACAGGGATCCTGATATGAGTGAAGAGGATTGGAGAGAGCTGTTGGAGGACATCCTTCGCCTACAGAGCTCTGTCTTCTCTTGTGTAGAAGAGTCAATGTGCTACCAGGTACTGCCTGTCACTGTACAAGTATGCATGGGTTTAGCTTTTACTATTTTAGCTTAAATTATCAGGACAGGCATTCGGAGGGTTTGTTTACATTTGGGATTGCCTGTAAAGATAGACCATATAAATTTTCAGGCACTAGTGTGCCTATCAGAGATAATGTCAAAGGTGAAACTAGATTATTATCCACAAGAAATGAAGGGGAAAAGAATGCAGAATTGTATAATGCTTAAACTTAAAACTTGGACCAGTAAAAACTTTAAATAATACATGCACAATGCATAGCAGGATCCATGGATTTAGCTTACCTAAACTGTGTGTGAAAGTCATTTCAGTTTTCCCTCTTATGAAAACAGATATTTGCTGGCAATCTTCTTCGCTCTGGAAAGATTGACAACATCCATCTTGCTTCTTCTCTACTCTCACTCTCAGCCTCTGAGCCAGACGACGAAGATGATGACTTCATTATGACATCATTTGGCTATCGGCTGCCTTACGACACATCTGTTGATCTAGTGGTGGGGGCGGCAAGAGAGCACTTCAACTCGGCCAGTAACGCATTTAATGATGACATCATGGATCTGGCTAGGTATGGAAAAAGTATATGGCTAGGATTATATCTTTTGTCAAGGAGAGTCACTGTAATGCTTCCCCCCCCCTTTCCTCCCCCCAAAAGAAACCGTTTGATACATTGTACATATGTATTTCTGCTAAATATATGATGTCAAGAGTTTGATGTTTGTGTCCTCATGCACTTTATGATTCACAAATTAATGAATTAAGGGAGTGTCTGGAGCTGTTTCCCTCTCCCAGTCGTGAGATTCAAAGCGAATTAAACCTGATTGCTTCTCTCGGGATCCTGGATGACTTTTCTGTCAACATGATCCCAGTTGAGGTGCGTCTTTGTGAGAACAAATTGGACATCATCAGAAAGGTGTTGGAGTCGTCTCCTACTGCTTATAGAGAGCACGTAAAGGTAGAATGAAGATTGTTTCATCAAATTTGACTGTTTTTTGCACGTCTTTTGTATAGCCTTGCTTCCACTTCCACAGGAAGGTAGAATGAAATATTTTTCATCAAATTGAACTGTTTACCTTGGCTTCCTAAATGTGTTTAGTATCAGATTCTATAGTTTTCAAGGAGTTTATTTTTCCCATTTCAAAGGTTAATTGATTAACATTTTTTCTTAATGTAATTTTGAAAAAATTATAAACTACAGATAGCAAGCATACCAGTTGCCTAGGCAACAAGGCTGCAACGTCATGATCATTCAATATTCATTGCATGTGTGTATGTGAGGGTGTGGGTAGGGAGATCGTGTTCCCATATGACAAAAGAACTCTTCAACCTTCCAGTCCTAGTTCTCAAAGCTAGGCACCTGAGAGGCTGTCAGTTTATTAGATACATTGGGAGGTTTCCTTTTGTAGAGATAAAACAATTTATGTTTTCATGTGTGGTTATTTTTATTTGTATAGATATTGCATCTGGCTCATTTGCTGGGACTTGATGAGGGTGCCCCTGCTAGTCTTGGTGATGATGATGATGAAGGGGATTTTGAGAGTGCCCCTGTAATCAGTGGCAAATCAATGACAGCTGGTCGTGGACACACTCTCATTTTCATTATTCTGACTGCAATAGAGGTGTGTGTGTTTGTGTGTGTGCGTGTGTGTGCATGTTAATTTGCATGCATATAATTATGTCATCTTGATGTTTTTTGTGTGTTTTTTTTGTTGTTGTTTTTCTGTTTGTAGAAACATGATTTCAAGCTAGCAGTTGAACTCACAAGACGTCTCATAAGTGCTAGATTTGAACCAGCCTGGGAAGTTTGTAGGTAGGAGTTTTGTCTGGGTATATATCTATAACTCCATATAGTACATCATTTGACCAAGTCGTTCATATTATAAATGTCTCTATGTGTTATGTTAATTGACTATATTATGTCTTGTTTGACCTTTCTCACTCTAGAAAGCTAGGTCTTGAGAGCCACATCACTGATCTTCAAGTGAAGCTCTCGCTACTTGACTTTTCTCTCACTCACTGTCCTCCTGATGATATATCGGATATCCTTCAGCAAAGACAGGCTTTACAGTTGCAAGTACGTATGTATCCATATTCTCCACTAGTTTCTTTCAAATGCTATTCTCTGAATTTGGTTCTTTATGACCATTTTGTATGCTCCATATACACACTTACTTAATGTCTTCTCTGTCATTTGGCTTTGATAGCATGCAGCATGGGGAAATCAAAGAGAAAGAAAAATCCGATTGCTCCTTACTTAACTCAAACCCAGTCCTTTTGAGTCATAGTCAAATGCTCTTACTGCTAAGCTTCTAGAACTTCTTGGAGCAGAGAATAGTAGCTTACACTACTATAGGCTCTTCATATGTAGCCTCGTACCCAGGCTCCACTTTGAGTAAAAGGTCAAAGGTGAGCCTGAGTACGAGGCTAATTCATAGACACTGGTCAATTCAGTGTGTACATTTAGCAAACTTCATTATTTGTAAACATTTTGCTTAGGTATTCTATTTAAAGAGCACCAACCAGCCTGGACTTCCCACGTCAAGAGCTCAAGCAGAAGCTAGTCTTGGTGGCCGAGAATCAGTTTCCATGGCAACACCAGCCGGCGTCCAGTCATTGGTGGGTAGAAGCGTACAGAGGATTGTTAGTAGTGGAGCCGGGGCTGTTCAGTTGATCACAAAGCGGTATAAGTTTGTAATTGTACCTCAGTAACTCGAATCTTTCTTACTCATTATAAAGCTATTTAGTAGGGGCGGGGAGAGTGGAGGGGAAAATGGAGCACAAACATTTATATCCTGTTGTGCAAGGCCTACTATGTCTTTAGTCCATTCATGATGTCTTGGTATTTGTGTGTTCATTGTGCTGTGTGTAGATACAACAAAGCTGAAGCGGAAGCGAGTGCTTTATTTTCTGGGAAATCCCCTCATGACATCATTAAAACTTGTGCCGAGAGATTATCTGAACTCTCCGATGAAATTTCTAACCAGCAAGATGAAACTCAAAAAAAGAAAAGACTTAGTATCAAGGTGGTTTGTCACCCATTTTATTCAAGCAGCAATAAGGACGATTCAAAGAGACTAATCACAGGAAAAGGATCCTTCTCTTACAGTGTGTTTAGCCCTCAGACTAGAGATCTGACTCATGATCTTCCTAGTGTCATGGTGAACTGGGCTCTGCTGCGAGCTCTGTTGCTTAGCAATGAAATGTGCTGTATTGGAAAAGAGGGAAAGATTGATTGCTGCAAAGGTGTGTGTGTGTGTGTGTCTTACTACTACGTAATTAAGTATACGACTATATACGTATAAACATTTATATGTTTTTGTCCAGGTTTATTACTTAGCTAGTATAAGCATTTAGTATTCAGTTGCATGCACAGCTTTTTAGCTTATAAAGTATTCTTATGTAGCTAAAAATTGAACACTGATTTATTTCTTTCAGAGTTGCTACACCTAGCTACCTTGACCAGTCAAAGTGATGTTCATCTAACAATGACTTGTCTGTTGGCGCCAACAGAGGTATATATGTGTATAAGCCTAATAATAAGTTGCCTGTGGGTTATCAGTTTGTAGATTTATTCCACACAACCTATGAATTGTTTGTATTAAACTCGTATTCCATTGTGTTTATTATGGAACATCCAATACCACTGTTGAATTCTCTGCTCCATAGCCTATGAGTTTTAGTATATATAGCTCAGTGATAGGAGCATTCGACTAGAAAGGCCTGGGTTCAACTCCCGCTTGATTTTGAAGAATTTTTTTTTCCTTCAGTGATTTCCGATGATTACTCAGCTAACTGATGTGCTTTGTTAAGAAGGCACAAAGCTGAATTTTACCTATATAGTTTATAGTTCTATAACCAAGGAATCAACATTCCTTTAATTATACTGACTCTAAATTCTTGATATTGATCTCCATAAAAGTTATATTTAACTAGTGTGGATCCTTCTATGCAGATTAACAAGGTTGATGAAATTCTAACCAACTTTGCTCCATCAAAGTTTTCCCTTCAAATGGCACTGTACTACTGCTGCCTTCAACTCTACTCCTTAGCAACGGTATCTATGGAGGCTCATTTGAAGCCACACCCATTTCTCCACCCACCTTTGCACCTTGTGGAGTACGTGTCAGAATATGTGTCATCAATGCCAAGTGAAGATGATTGGTCGATGGAAACAAAGCCGTTTGTGAAGCTGTTGAAGAAGTATCAAGAGTATCTTCTGGACCACACCCAGGCTCAGCTTCTTCTTGGACTTGGTTTAGGTATGTGGAATGATGTGTGTGTGTGTGTGTGCGTGCGTGCGTGCGTGCGTGCGTGCGTGCGTGCGTGCGTGCGTGCGTGTGTGTGCTCACTGAGCATTTGAGAAAGCTAGAGAGTATATATGATGTATAGAAGAATATTCTTGTCATAACAAAAAGAAATTTTCAGAGTATACTTTTGTCAAAATGGTAGATATGTATACAACGATATACTACTACACAAATTTTGTTTGATGTATGCATAACTATTGAAATGCATGGGTGTGTATATACATTAACTTTCCAAGGGATATTTATATGCATACATGTGAATTTATTATAATGTAAACAGTAAGTTTCTAATTGATTTCTTAACGCCATTAAGTTAATGTTTGTTTATACTGTACTACTTAAATAAAAAAAACATGCACAATGTTGAAAGTTGGTTCTGGTTGTAGCTATTCTCAGACTTGAGTTATTGCTATTATGTACAATGAAAGAACAAAGCTGGCTACAGTCGTATTGTATAGTTGCTACACTATCATGGCTCTTCGTTGTCTCAGTTAGCTCTGGTGTAGAAGATATGACCTGTCCCTTGTGGACTGTACCAGTAGAAAAAGGTGGAACTGAGACTTGTAAGTGTGGAGATTCCATTAATGGAATGCTTAGATGCAGTTATGGAACTTTAAATGTTTCGATTGCATTATTTCACTGTATAACATTCAGCAAAGTGTTAAACATGACAGTAGCTGGATCATGTTATCATCATGCTATTGCCGGGAGAGACTTTATTTGTTCGTATGCATCATTACCTAAATTCTACAACAGAAATAACAGCCTGTTGTGTCACTTCATTGATTATTGTCCTAATAGAGATTGTATCAGCTACAAGCATCAGACTGGTCTAATGTGTACCAGCTGTGAAGAAGGATATACATATCCTGTCTACTCTTACAGCATTGCATGTGTTGAGTGTTCAGACTACAAGTACAACTGGTTGAAGTACCTTGCTGTGGCATTTCTTCCTCTCACTGTCTTCTACATTCTAGTGGTCTTGTTCAGGATAAGTGCCTCGTCCGGAAAAATGAATGGCTATGTGCTCATTTGTCAGCTTCTATCAGTGCCTTCAAGTACAATAATGCTTAGTAGAGTTGTTCGACCAGTGTATGGTGGAACTTTTTTCGCATTTCTTGGAGTGTGGAACCTTGATTTTTTTCGAGGATTGTATCCTCCATTTTGCTTGCATCCTAACCTAACAGCACTCCAGACTCTCATGCTAGACTATGTGGTAGCTGTTTACCCACTGCTACTAGTTGTCTTCACTTACATCTTTGTTGAGCTACACAGACGCTACATCTTTATTGTTCGTTTGTGGAGACCTTTCTACAAATGTTTTGTTCGCTTTCGTCAGAACTGGGACATCAAAGGATCACTAGTGGGAGCATTTGCCACATTTATCTTGCTTTCTTATGTGAAGATTCTCAATATTTCTTTTCTTGTACTCTCACCAAACACACTTTATGATGTCAATGGAAATATTGTTAATCATCGCTTTATCANTTGTATTTCCATCTTTTTCTACTGGTACAGTCCACAAGGGGCAAGTGTCATTTTCCACAGCACTAGCTGAGACAATGGACAGCCATTGCAGTATAGCAACTTGGCAAAATGCAACAATATTAATGATTCTTTTCATCTTGAAAACAGAACAATTGAACACGCTATTCCACCAAACTCAGAAAGACACTGACAATGTTTTACAAGTCCACATGTAGATGGTTTATATATGCGTGGCTGCATGGTTGTTGATTACATTGTATGCATGCATTATGTAGTTTTAATTGTGCAGTAGGATTCTGGTCAAACTGGTCATGCAAGTTTTATTAATTGGTGCATAGTAACCACTGTAATATGATCTCTATATATTTCTATAGGTATTGATGTCACCCAGTTTACCCAGGACTCAGATTATAGGCGGAGTATCATTCTTTCATTGGCCCGGTAAGTGTGCCATTCAACCATCTTTTGTTACATGTCACTGACCGCTGGCTTTCTTAATTCCTAGCTGCATGTTCTCTGAAAAATCCCCATACAAATTGTGTTACCATTCATCTAGTAGTCTTCTTTAATTCTATCCCTTCCCAGCTATGTATCCCATAACAGTTTAGATTACAGTGTGGTGGGCAATATATCTGCTGCAGTCCATTGATTCAGCTAGCACTTGTAATGAAAATAGCTAGTTACTATAGTTAGTGCATGTGATGCAGTAAGTCCTAAGTGAACACTTACATGTTAGATTTAGTTTCAACCTCAAAAATTTGTATTGTTTTACTCCGTCAATCATTGCCAAGAGTAACTTTATACAGCTGTGCTAGTTAGAGGGAAAAGCCAGTTGTAAATTTATCTTAATTCAAACAATACATACAGAAGCTCTGATATTAACTGGGGTTTTTGTTGTAAATCTATCGGTGCAGGAGCTCTGATGCTAAAGTGTTCTCCACAGCTCTCTCCCTTGCTAAACACCACGACATTGAAGAGTGGGAGGTCCACATGTCACTTGTGGACAGTCTCCTCACTGTGTCTAGGTAAATGGATATTGAAGAGCTTTGTCTCAATGCAGTGGTTTGGTTATAGTCAGACTTCTGTATTGCATGCATTCACACACTTAATCAGCACATCCACATCCACACACATACCTACCTACACACAATTATAATAAAAAATTATTGGTTATTTTGTTCACTGATAGTTTGAACGTGCATGATGTTCAGAAGAAAATGGAAGAGTTTGGAGTCATAAAGGTCCTACTGAACAATCCTCAAAAGGTATGTCTAGCTACCATTATGTCATACCATACCCTAGTTCCCAGGCCGTTTCCTTGTGCACACTTTGTGAAGAGTAGCTATATCTTCATGATTCAATGTAAAAACAAGCATAAAAGACCAAACAATCATTTTGTTGATGTTATTTGTTTGTTTTTCACCATGCATGGTTTAAGCAGCTAGCTAGTTTAAATATCAGTTTCCTCTTTGTTATTCTATAGACTGTAGATGCCCTGAGGCAATCTGTCTATCCGAAACTTCCAGGCACAAAATACAGCATCTTGCTCATGTTTTATTCATTGCTACAACAGTGTGTGGAGAGAGGAGCAGTATTTGAGGTAAGTCTTTGATGTGCTTCATTTAGAAATCATACATGCATTGTCTGTATTGGACCTGCCTAATCGTATGTGTGTGGCATTTTTCAATATTGCTGTTCTAATTGTAGGAAAGTATTGGTATTGATACGCACATCAAGTTGTTGAATAAACTACAATCAGCGATATCAGGTATGTGGTTCTCTCTCTCTCTCTCTCTCTCTCTCTCTCTCGTGTACACACACACNACACACACACACACACACACACACACACACACACGCACACACACACGCACACACAATGTAGCTACAGAGTATATGCATTATATTAAAAGATTACCCAGCTTTACTTACATTCATATTAAATTTTCACATATTTAATTTTGCCACTTGCACACATGGCAAAAAAAATTTTTAAAAACGAAAATTTCCAATTTACGGTAGATATATACTGGCACAAGATCAAAACAATTCACAAGCAAATCTAGAGATTTAGAAAATTGCAAACATATGAGTTAAACAAATACAGTATAATAAAAAACTACCCCCGTATAGATATATATTTTAAATAATGGGTTTCTTAATGTTTATATAAACAACCATAATCATTGGTATAAACAGCAAGGAGTGTGTGAGAACAGTTTAACCAAATTTTCAAAACACATTGTGTTACACAAATATATAGATATCTAAAGTGCATTTGTAATTTGCTATTCTACACAATATATGTACAAATATTGCATTAAGTATAGGATTCAACTGAGCATTTCCCAAGAAAAGACCTACAGTTTTGAAAAAAAAAAGAAAGCGAAAAAAGTGAGCTTGCCGTTATATAGGTACACACCTACCATTAAGTTAACTCATTGTTTTACAGTAGTTCAACCACATGTAGTAATGAGATAGAGGAAAATATGCAATCCTAATTTGATCAAATATTATACTATTGCTACTAGTCTGAAAGTATCAAGAGTCTTGCAAAATTACAGTGCGAAAAAATTCTGTGAAAAGATGTCTTTGCTAAAACAGGTAGTCTTGTTTCCAATTGGAGTCTGCTTGTGTCTAATCTCACTGAGTGGACAGTGCTTATCTCAGAGATGTTGTGATGGTAATGAAACGGACATCAATTCTATCAACATTCTCTTGATGCTACCCTTCCCAGATCTGGACCCTCTTGGTAGAGAAGCTGCAGTTGATGATGGTCACGATATAGCACCAGCTGCCTATATCTAGCTGTGGAACAGATCAACAATCAAACAGCTGACATCCTCAAAGGATACAAACTAGAACTGACTCAAAGCGACGGTGGCTGCGATGTCATAGAACGCACAGAGGATAACTTTGCTGGATACATTTACAGTCGAAGAGTACCCATAGCTGGAATTGTTGGACCTACATGTCTGCAGTCATCAGAATCAATAGCTACGCTGACAACAACCAAAAGAGCTGCACTGATAAGCCTTCCTTTCCACAAGTACCCAACTCTTCATGACTTCAATAACACCTTTGGCATCTTTGAAGAAAATTTCTTTTTGGATGACTTGTACTTTGAACTCATGGCAGAAAACAATTGGAAGCGTGTGGCAGTACTTTACAATAAAAATGGCAAAAGCTTTGAACGACTGCAAGAGAGAATTAAGGTTACGGGGTACAGTTTGCTCATGAATATTCATATGAATTTTTTGTATTTATTTTCTATCTATTGCTTGTGCTATGAAAGCTATTGGCAGTCAGCACAAATCTACACTGTATAACTTCTATACAAAGCGAAAACAGACTTGATTCTAATGATGCATGCACAAAATACGATGGCAACAAAAACGGTGTGTTCTGGGAAAAATTTTGTCGGCAAATCATGCCAGCAATAAGGCTCTGAACTGAGCTTTGTGCGCTTCTAACGATAGGTAAGTACCTTTCAGAGGGCGACACGGAGAGAAAATAGTTAAGAGATATAAAACAGAAGAGTCCTGCACTGCCATCGTTGGCTGAAGCTTGATAGACGCTCGAGTGGATGCCCAAGACGAAGCGCAACTTCAAAACTGTAAGTTGGATTCAAAATTTCTCTTCGTCTCGCCCTAGCCCTGCCCATTCCTTCGAATAAATAGAAAATGTACAATATACGGCGAGATAAGGCTTCTACGCGAAAAAAATTGCCGACTAAGCTGCAGGCCAAATCGCGTGTCTAAAATAACTAGCTTGTACTGTGCTTGTACTTATTAGCATATTCATGAGCTAACTATAGCCCGTAACCTTAACAACAGTACTGAATATGAGCTGGTCTTTTCATCAGAATTGAGCAATAATAAGATTCCCCTTGAAGCAATTCGTGATTCTTATGTCAATGTGGTCTTTGTTGTACTTTTATGCAGCACTTGATGAATTTCAATCTCTAGATTTTAGTATGGTCACCGNCCTTTGAACATGGTGTACTGTCCTACAGGTTTGACCATGCTGAGGAGTACCCTAGCTCCTCTCTTACCAGCAACACCTCCAGCAACATATCATGAAATTAACTAAGTAATTATTTGGGACAATAATCTATTGTTTTCTAGTAACTGTTAATAGCACCTGCAAGCAAAATACTGTCTAACATAAGGTCTTCAGTGTTTATTGTCATTAACTTCGTGTCATGAATTGTATACTTGTGCTTCAGTTATCAGTTTGGGCATTCTGTAATTGATAAAGCACATCTGTACATATACCATATATGCAGGAAGAACATATGAAGACATTTTGGCTATATTAGGACATTAGCCTTGACAACAATCAAAGGAAGGTGTAATTAACACCTAGGTACCTTAAAACACAGTGTTTATTAGCACCTTTACCATGAAAGAGAAGCAACCAAAAACTACTCCCTTGATTTGACTGAACTAAACAAACATGTATTCAGTTCCATTATGTGAAAAAATACTCTGTATTAGTTCTAGTACAGTGGTCCAGGCTCTATTTTGCAATTATCTGAACTAAATAAAAGTTGCCCATTCACCACAATATATACAAAAACTGAATGCTAAAAATGACTCACCTAAATCAATTTCAATAATGTGATTATTGATATGAATAGGAAGCTCTTTAAGTGTACAACATGGAACCAAGTTCTATTTTTTAATAAACTAAACCACAAAACTTTATAGACAGAAAACATGATTTTCCCTTTGATCTCTAACACTTTTCGAGGTGTTGATGACACTTTTACAGAACTTATGTCCCCCAATGTCTTCATATGATTACACATATATAGCTACTAGCTTTTAGTTCTTCCATTGCAAAAGCCAGAACAATGAAGGCACCCAAGGTGCACAACCCTTGGTGCGTATACATACTGAATCTTATAAGTATTTTGATGGTATTTGATATATTATAGCAGTCTATTGTGTAGTCTAATATTATTGTTATTTCTGTATAATGTAGTTGGATGAGTGTGTATCAATAAGCAGGTCTGCAGCTATGCTATGGGACTCGCTCAGGCTCGCCCCTCATGCTTGCCCCAAAATTTTAACAGGATGAATGGGTGTGGCCTCGAAGCTTAGCTCAGATAGGCTGAAAAGCCTCAGATTTCAGAAACAATAGGCTTTTGTTGCTTTGTATAAGGACCTCAGGCCATTTCATATCAGTAGCTAAGCTTCTACTGTCTATGCTATGAAGCTCGCTCAGGCTCGTCCCCCAAAATTATGGGTGTGGCCTCGAAGCTTAGCGCTCAAAGAGGCTGAAAAGCCTCAGATCTCAGGAACTACAGGCTTTTGTTGAATTCTTTGTGTAATTTTTTTAGATAATCTCGATTATTTTACCTTGGTATGCCGCTTTTAAAGACTGGAGCTGCCGTTCTTGAGATATAGTTGGAACACACACACACACACACACACACACACACAGACAAAACGACTACCATAACCCCTGCTGCGCATGCGCACCAAGGGTTAATAATTTTAGTGTTAGAAATTAATCACTTAATATAGTCTATTGAATCCTTAATTGGCATAATTGTGTTGTACATTATAGCGGGTAAACTTGGCAAAACCATCTCAGCCTCCATCTCTTTAGCTGGATCCTGTGCAGCGAGAGTAAGACAAGCAGTTGAAATATTACAACTCTGCACGAGAATTAAATTTGGCAAATTGGCGAATTATTCTTCAAATTGCCAAACAGTTTAATACGCATGTGCACACATATAAACTATGAAGCATACGGAATTGAATCGCCAAATTAAAAATCGCCAATAATCCCAAAATGGGAATTAGCCAAATTTTAAGCTCGCCAAATTTATCCGCTATATGGTATTTATGACAAACAATATATATGTAGCTCAAATCATTATCACCATGTTGACCAAAACAGAAACTATTTTGAAATGTTACCTGATGTGTAGATTATTGAAGTCAAAGGTAGTGAAAATGGAAGTGAATGCCTAGCAACTTTGAATATCAAAGAAAGTGTATATTTCAACATTATGAATAATTATTGTTACGTCATGACTGACTCAAAGTTTGTCAACAAGGGGTTTTGGTCTTAATTGCTACAATCTTAAGCTATAAGAAGTTTTTGTCAAAGTGTTGTGCACATGTAGTCTTAGAATGGTTGTGAGTTTTGAAAAATAATGTAAGAGAAAAATGAAGGAGTGTACCACCGCATTGTATTGTGTAGCTGCAGTTGCTACACTATTATGGCTGTTCATTACCTCAGCTAGCTCTGTGGAAGATGTGACCTGTCCCTTATGGACTGTACACAATGGAAACCAGAAATGTGAGTGTGGATATTCCATACGTAGTATAATCCAATGTGATCCAGTCTCTCTAAATGTTTCTATTGCACTCTATCACTGTATGACCTTCAGTGAAGTGTTGAACATGACAGTAGTTGGACCATGTTACCATAATGCTGTTATCAAAGCGTACTATTTTTTTGAATACTTGACGTTACCTAAACTCTACCACAAAAATAACAGCTTGTTGTGTCATCTTAAAGATTATTGTCCAGGTGGAAATTGCACCTACTACAAGCATCAAACTGGTCTAATGTGCACCAGCTGTGAACAAGGATATACCTATCCTGTCTACTCTTACAGCATTGGGTGTGTTGAGTGCTCAGACTACAAGTACAACTGGTTGAAGTACCTTGCTGTGGCATTTCTTCCTCTCACTGTCTTCTACATTCTAGTGGTCTTGTTCAGGATAAGTGCCTCATCTGCAAAAGTAAATGGCTATGTGCTCATATGCCAGCTTCTATCAGGGCCTTCAAGTACAATAATGCTTACTAAAATTGGTCATCCAGTGCTGGGAGGAACTTTTCTCGCATTTCTTGGAGTATGGAACCTTGATTTCTTTCGAGGATTATATCCTCCATTTTGCTTGCATCCTAACCTAACAGCGCTACAGACTCTAATGCTAGACTATGTGGTAGCTGTTTATCCACTGCTACTAGTTGTCTTCACATACATCTTTGTTGAGCTACACAGACGCTACATCTTTATTGTTCGGTTGTGGAGACCTTTCTACAAATGTTTTGTTCGATTTCGTAACAACTGGGACATCAAAGGATCACTAGTGGGAGCATTTGCCACATTTATCTTGCTTTCTTATGTGAAGATCCTCAATATTTCTTACTTTGTTCTAACACCAAACACACTTTATGATGTCAATGGTAACTTAATTAACCATCGCTTTATCACCTATGATGCCTCGTATGAGTTTCTTGGGCCAGATCATCTTCCCTATGCCTTTATTGCAATGTTCATGGTCCTTGTATTTAACATCATCCCACTGGTTCTTCTCTGTCTCTACCCTTGTTGTTGTTTCCACAAGGTCTTGAACTACTTCAATCTTCGCTGTTTGACACTACACATCTTCATGGACACCTTTCATGGTTGTTACAAGCTACAGCCTCGAGACTGTAGGTACTTTGCTGCTCTTTATGTCTTGCTACGAGTTATAAACCTTACATTTGCAGCTATATTTGTAGGATATGGATATTTTTTTTCCATTGGTGTTACTTTCATAATTACATCTGGGCTTGTTGCTACAATCAGGCCTTACAAGTCAACAGCACACAATGTGTTGGACACAGTTTTCTTTATACTCTTGAGTTTGCTCTTGTTTGCAGTAAGTAATTTAGATATACCCAGATATGACGACACAAGAAGCATTTTAGAAGACTTACTGGATATTTTAATGTTTCCATTGGCCTTTGTGCTACCTCTATATGGTGTTGGACTAGTGGTCTATTCACTCATTCCAAAGACTCTACTACAAAAATCCCACTCCTTGGTTCAACGCTGTAAGAACTACATCAGAGCTAACTCTGAAGAAGAGACACCAGTTTTGCCCTACAGGTTTTACCATGCTGAGGAGTACCCTCCCCTTTTACCAGCAACATGTCCTGCAACATACCATGAAATTAACTAAGTTAAAAGTAGAGACAAATACTGTTTAAAAACCATATTCAGTTTGTACTATTTTTATCTCCACATATTATAAGAAATCAAGTACATAGCAATATAGGAACGGTAGGCCATAGGTTTCAGTAGTTGTAAGTTGATTTGTGCACGAGTGTGATACAGCATATTATTATTCTATTAAATTTTACTCTGATAGCAATAATTATCATAAAACTTAAATTTGTATGGATTAATGCATATATTTAACCTATACTGTAGCATTCTGTTGTAAGTTGTGGGAATATTAATTCTCTCTATGTACAACAGACAAAGAGAGGAAGAAAAGGTTTTATTCAGCAGTGACAACAAATTACTAATATGTATGATGTGCATAATTATAGATTGTCAAAATAAAAAGCAGCGAAAATGGAAGCTCAGTCTAATGTAAGAGCCTTTGAACATGGTGTACTGTCCTACAGGTTTTACAATGCTGAGGAGTACCCTAGCTCCTCTCTTACCAGCAACACCTTTAGCAGCATATCATGAAATTAACTAAGTAATTATTTGGGACAATAATCTATTGTTTTCTAGTAACTTTTAATAGCACCTGCAAGCAAAATACTGTCTAACATAAGGTCTTCAGCGTTTATTGTCATTAACTTCGTGTCATGATTGTATACTTGTGCTTCAGTTATCAGTTTGGGCATTCTGTAATTGATAAAGCACAGCTGTACATACCATATATGCAAGAAGAAATTACACATAGCTACTAGCTTTAAGTTCTTCCATTACAAAAGCCAGAACAATAATTTTAGTGTTAGAAATTAATCACTCAATATAGTCTACTGAATCCTTAATTGGCATGATTGTGTTGTACCTTATAGCGGGTAAACTTGGCGAGAATTAAATTTGGCGAATTGGCGAATTATTCTTCAAACCGCCAAACAGTTTTATACACACGTGCGCGCATATAAACTATGCAGCATACGGAATTGAATCACCAAATTAAAAATCACCAATAATCCCAAAATGGGAATTTGCCAAATTTTAAGCTCACCAAATTTACCTGCTATACGGTATTTATGACAAACAATATATATGTGTAGCTCAAATCATTATCACCATGTTGACCAAAGCAGAAACTATGTTGAAATGTTACCTGATGTGTATAGATTATTGAAGTCAAAGGTAGTGAAAATGGAAGTGAATGCCTAGCAACTTTGAATATCAAAGACAGTTTATATTTCAACATTATGAATAATTATTGTTACGTCATTACTGATTCAAAGTTTGTCAACTCCTCTCTTAATTACCAGCAACTCTTTTATCAACATATCATGAAATTAACTAAGTAATTTTTTAAGACAATAATCTATTTAACTTTTTGTTTTCAAGTAACTGTTAATAGCACTTGCAAACAAAATACTGTCTGACAAAAGGTCTTCAGCGTTTATTGTCAATAACCTTGTGTCATCACTGTATACTTACATGTGCTTCAGTTATCAGTATGGACATTGCGTAATTGATAAAGCATAGCTGTACATACTACGAGCAAGATGAAATTACACATAGCCACTAGCTTTTAGTTCTCCATTGCAAAAAACAGATGGATATAATTTCAGTGTTTGTAATTCTTAATTGTCTCAATGTCTACTTTAATAAATCCAATTTATACAAACTATATAGCTCAAATCATCATTATCATGTTCCAAGTTGACCAAAACACTTTTCAAAAACAGAATTCGTGTTGAAATGTTACCTGATGCTGTAGATTGTCGGAGTCAAAGGTAGTGAAAATGTTAGCTCTAATGCCTAGCAACTTTGAATGTAAAGGTTTATGTTTCAATATTATACATATCATAACGTCATTATTGAGTTAACTTTGTCCAAAAAGGGGTTGTAGTCTCCATATCTTGGAGTACTGCATTGACTCGGATAGTTGTACAAGTTTCACATGGAATAAAGAGTATGAAAATGAAAAACAGTTTTGCATTGTATTGTGTAGTTTCAGTTGCTTTGCTGTTAAGGATGTATATTGTCTCAGCTAGCTCTGTGGAAGATATGAGCTGTCCCTTGTGGACTGTACCAGTGGAAAAAGATGGAACAGTGACTTGTGAGTGTGGAGATTCCATTAATCATATAGTCGACTGCAGTCAAAATCTGCATATTTCTATTGCACTGTTTCACTGTATGACATACAGTGAAGAGTTGAATATGACAGTAGTTGGACCATGTTACCATAATGCTCTTGGCAGAAAGAACTTTGTCTGCAGCTACACACCACTGCCTGAACTCTACCACAGAAATAACAGCTTGTTATGTCATTTTGCAGATTTCTGTTCATCTAGTAGACATTGCACCTATTACAAGCATCAGACTGGTATAATGTGCACCAGCTGTGACAAAGCTTATACATATCCTGTCTACTCTTACACCATTGCGTGTGTTGAGTGCTCAGACTACAAGTACAACTGGTTGAAGTACCTTGCTGTGGCATTTCTTCCTCTCACTATCTTCTACATTCTAGTGGTCCTGTTCAGGATAAGTGCCTCATCTGCAAAAGTAAATGGCTATGTGCTCATATGCCAGCTTATATCAGTGCCTTCAATGACAATATTGCTTACTAAAATTGGTCATCCAGTGGTTGGAGGAACTATTCTCGCATTTCTTGGAGTGTGGAACCTTGATTTTTTTCGAGGATTGTATCCTCCATTTTGCTTGCATCCTAACCTAACAGCACTCCAGACTCTCATGCTAGACTATGTGGTAGCTGTTTACCCACTGCTACTAGTTTTCTTCACTTACATCTTTGTTGAGCTACACAGACGCTACATCTTTATTGTTCGGTTGTGGAGACCTTTCTACAAATGTTTTGTGCGATTTCGTAACAACTGGGACATCAAAGGATCACTAGTGGGAGCATTTGCCACATTTATCTTGCTTTCTTATGTGAAGATCCTCAATATTTCTTTTCTTGTACTCACACCAAACACACTTCATGATGTAAAAGGAAATCAAGTTCAAAAGCACTTTGTAGCATATGATTCATCCTATGAGTTTCTTGGACCAGATCATCTTCCCTATGCCTTCATAGCAATGTTTATGGCCTTTGTGTTCAACATCATCCCACTGGTTCTTCTCTGTCTCTACCCTTGTCGCTGTTTCCACAAGGCTTTGAACTACTTCAATCTTCGCTGTTTGACACTACACATCTTCATGGACACCTTTCATGGCTGTTACAAGCTACAGCCTCAAGACTGTAGGTATTTTGCTGCTCTTTATGTCTTTCTACGAGTTTTAAACCTCACATTCTCAGCTATATACATTGGATATGGGTATATATTTTTTATTGAAATAACTTTCATAATCACATCAGGTCTTGTTGCTACAATCAGGCCTTACAAATCAACAACACATACTGTCTTGGACACTGTATTTTTTTTACTTCTGAGTTTGTTTGTGTTTGCACTAAGTAATTTTCAAGTACCCAGATATGATGTAAGGAGCTTTTTACAAATCGTACTATTTATTTTAATAGTTCCATTGTTCTTTGTGTTACTTCTGTATGGTGTTGGACTAGTGGTCTGTTCACTCATTCCAAAGACTCTACTTCAAAACATCCACTCTTTAATTCAACGCTGCAAAAACTGTATCAAATCAAGTAGAGCTGACTTTGAAGAAGAGGCACCTGTACTGCCCTACAGGTTTGACCATGCTGAGGAGTACCCTCCTCTCTTACCAGCAACACCTCCAGCAACATACCATGAAATAAATAAACTGAGACAATAATCTGTAACAGTTGTTGTTTTCTTGAAGTGACTAAAGGTAAATATTGTTAAAAAGGACTTTGTCAATATTATTTACACATGCCTCAGCTATGAGTTTGTATATACTACAATTGATACAGCATAGCTAAGTAAATTTGAGTCAATAAATCTGTTTTTTTATAGTTGCTAATAGAACCTGTAAGCAAAATCTGCTTAAAAAAAGGCTTAAGCAGCTTTTATCATAATTAATTTATGATTCAGCATACATTATTTTATTTACTTTTAGAGAACAATAATTATCATGAAAATTTAATTTGTACGGATCAATCCATGTATTTAACTCGAACAGATCTAGATGTAACTGTAGCATTTTGTTGTAAGTCATTGGAGTATTCTCTCTATGTACAACAGACACAGAGACAAAGAAAAGGTTTTATTTACCAGTGACAATAAGTTATTAATATGCATGATGTGCATAATAATTATTAGATTGTCAAAATAAAAAGCATGGAAAATGGAAGCTCAGTCTAATGTGAAGCTTTGAACATGGTGTACTGTCCTACAGGTTTTACCATGCTGAGGAGTACCCTCCTCTCTAACCAGCAACATATCTTGAAATAAACTGAATTCTTTGTTGAAAGAGTATACATTGCCTCTTATGATCAGTTTTAATCCAAACGTACTAAACAGTTTACATACACCGCATTGTGTTAGGTTTTTGTCATACTTGTGAATGTTCCCATCAGAAATAAGTGTTTATGTTCAAATTTTCTGTAATGGAAAAATCATATACAATACTGTACATTTACTTTACAAGATGAAAGAAAATACCCATACATATATATATAGGCATTTCCAGCTTAATTTTGCAACTCACAAAGCAAAAATACTCACTGGGAAGACCTGAGAATGAGGGGTAGTTTGGTTAACCTTATACAGCTACTCAGAATTGTGATTGTCACTATCAACAAAAACAGAAACCCACGTAGCCTGATGTGTAGATTGTCGAAGTCAAAAGAAGTGAAAATGGAACTCTAATATGTACCTAGATAGCATCAACTTTGAAGTTAAAACAGTTTATATTTTAACATTATAATCATTGGCACATCATTACTGAATGCTAACATTGAATGTTTCAATAGGAAAAATTATCTAAACTGTATTTGATAAACTGCTAGCATATACAGATATATATACCAGCTAGAATTTCATTGTTACAACAATAAGTCTTAGAGTCAAGTTGATATTCAACATGAAACGACAAAGCTGGTTACTATTGTACTATTGTCTAGTTGCTGCACTATCATGGCCTTCCATGATCTCAACTAGCTCTGTGGAAGATGTGACCTGTCCCTTGTGGACTGTACCAAAGAAAACAGATGGAAAAGTGACTTGTAAGTGCGGAAATTCTGTAACTCATATAGTCCACTGTGGAGCGGATCTTAATGTTTCTATTGCACTGTTTCATTGTATGACTTTCAGTGAAGTGTTAAACATGACAGTAGTTGGACCATGTTACCATCATGCTATTGGTAGGAGTGACTTTGTTTGTAAATACACACCACTGCCTAAACTCTACCAAAGAAATGATAGCATGATNTTTGAAGAAGAGGCACCTGTGCTGCCCTACAGATTCGACCATGGTGAGCAGTACCCTCCTCTCTTACCAGCAACACCTCCAACAACATACCACGAAATAAATAAACCGAGACAATAATCTGTAACAGTTGTTGTTTTCTTGAAGTGACTAAAGGTAAATATTGTTAAAAAGGACTTTGTCAATATTAATTTACACATGTCTCAGTTATGAGTTTGTATATACTACAATTGATACAGCATAGCTAAGTAAATTTGAGCCAATAAATCTGTTTTTTTTTATAGTTGCTAACAGAACCTGTAAGCAAAATCTGCTATAAAAAAAGACTAAAGCAGCTTTTATCATAATTAATTTATGATTCAGCATACATTATTTTATTTACTTTTAGAGAACAATAATTATCATGAAAATTTAATTTGTACGGATCAATCCATGTATTTAACTCGAACAGATCTAGATGTAACTGTAGCATTTTGTTGTAAGTCATTGGAGTATTCTCTCTATGTACAACAGACACAGAGACAAAGAAAAGGTTTTATTTACCAGTGACAATAAGTTATTAATATGCATGATGTGCATAATAATTATTAGATTGTCAAAATAAAAAGCATGGAAAATGGAAGCTCAGTCTAATGTGAAGCTTTGAACATGGTGTACTGTCCTACAGGTTTTACCATGCTGAGGAGTACCCTCCTCTCTAACCAGCAACATATCTTGAAATAAACTAAGTAATTATTTGGGACAATAATCTATTGTTTTCTAGTAACTGTTAATAGCACCTGCAAGCAAAATACTGTCTAACATAAGGTCTTCAGTGTTTATTGTCATTAACTTCGTGTCATGAATTGTATACTTGTGCTTCAGTTATCAGTTTGGGCATTCTGTAATTGATAAAGCACATCTGTACATATACCATATATGCAGGAAGAACATATGAAGACATTTTGGCTATATTAGGACATTAGCCTTGACAACAATCAAAGGAAGGTGTAATTAACACCTAGGTACCTTAAAACACAGTGTTTATTAGCACCTTTACCATGAAAGAGAAGCAACCAAAAACTACTCCCTTGATTTGACTGAACTAAACAAACATGTATTCAGTTCCATTATGTGAAAAAATACTCTGTATTAGTTCTAGTACAGTGGTCCAGGCTCTATTTTGCAATTATCTGAACTAAATAAAAGTTGCCCATTCACCACAATATATACAAAAACTGAATGCTAAAAATGACTCACCTAAATCAATTTCAATAATGTGATTATTGATATGAATAGGAAGCTCTTTAAGTGTACAACATGGAACCAAGTTCTATTTTTTAATAAACTAAACCACAAAACTTTATAGACAGAAAACATGATTTTCCCTTTGATCTCTAACACTTTTCGAGGTGTTGATGACACTTTTACAGAACTTATGTCCCCCAATGTCTTCATATGATTACACATATATAGCTACTAGCTTTTAGTTCTTCCATTGCAAAAGCCAGAACAATGAAGGCACCCAAGGTGCACAACCCTTGGTGCGTATACATACTGAATCTTATAAGTATTTTGATGGTATTTGATATATTATAGCAGCCTATTGTGTAGTCTAATATTATTGTTATTTCTGTATAATGTAGTTGGATGAGTGTGTATCAATAAGCAGGTCTGCAGCTATGCTATGGGACTCGCTCAGGCTCGCCCCTCATGCTTGCCCCAAAATTTTAACAGGATGAATGGGTGTGGCCTCGAAGCTTAGCTCAGATAGGCTGAAAA
>CAXIPT010000003.1:613430-644738 GCA_964030475.1 Tethya wilhelma | reverse complement strand
TTTTTTTTTTTTTTTTTTTTTTTTTTTTTTTTTTTTTTTTTTTTTTTTTTTTTTTTTTTTTTTTTTTTTTTTTGTAAGTTAAGGAATTCCCTATGAAGAGGAGAGCCTGGGAATGAGGCTATTATACATGTATATTGTTAGCTAATAATGATTAAGTGTATGTGTAAGTGTGAGCAAATTAAATTCCTTACTGCATTAGATCATAATCATATATAGAATTTGTATCAGGTGAGTATGTAATTATACTATAGGCATCTGCAGCTTTATTCTCATGTATAGACTAATTTTAGCTTAAGATTGTTACTTGTTCCTACCAAGATGCAAGGACAAAGCTGCTTAGTATTATATTGTATAATCAGTATACTATCATGGTCTAATGCCTCAGCCAGTTCTGTTGAAGATGTGACCTGCCCCTTGTGGACCATTCCAACTAATAAAAGTGCGACAGTGGATTGTGAGTGTGGAAGTTCTGTACACTATGTAGTGCAATGTGATCCAGTCTATCTAAATGTTTCTATTGCAATGTTTCACTGTATGACCTTCAGTGAAGTGTTGAACATGACAGTAGTTGGACCCTGTTACCATCATGGTGCTATTGGAAGATTCTTTATGTTAGAATACATGTCATTGCCCAAATTCAGCCATAAAAATAACAATTTGATGTGTCATTTTGATGAATATTGTCCAAGTAGAAATTGCATCCAGTACAAGCATCAGACTGGTCTAATGTGCACCAGCTGTGAAGAAGGATATACCTATCTTACAGCATTGGGTGTGTCGAGTGCTCAGACTACAAGTACAACTGGTTGAAGTACCTTGCTGTGGCATTTCTTCCTCTCACTCTCTTTTACATTCTAGTGGTCCTGTTCAGAATAAATGCCTCATCTGGAAAAATAAATGGCTATGTGCTCATATGCCAGCTTCTCTCAGTGCCTCCTATGACAATATTTCTTACCAGAATTGTTCATTCAGAGTATGGAGGAACTTATTTCACTTTTCTTGGAGTTTGGAACCTTGATTTCTTTCGAGGATTGTATCCTCCATTTTGCTTGCATCCTAACCTAACAGCACTCCAGACTCTCATGCTAGACTATGTGGTAGCTGTTTACCCACTGCTACTAGTTGTCTTTACTTACATCTTTGTTGAGCTACACAGACGCTACATCTTTATTGTTAGGTTGTGGAGACCTTTCTACAAGTGCTTTGTTCATTTTCGTCAGAATTGGGACATTAACGGATCACTAGTGGGAGCATTTGCCACATTTATCTTGCTTTCTTATGTGAAAATCCTCAATATTTCTTCCCTTATACTCACACCAAACAGACTTTATGACGTCAATGGAAACCGAGTTCAAAAGTCCTTTATAACATATGATGCTTCTTATGAGTTTCTTGGTCCAGATCATCTTCCTTATGCCTTGATAGCAATGTTCATGGTCCTTGTGTTCAACATCATCCCACTGGTTCTTCTCTGTCTCTACCCTTGTCGCTGTTTCCACAAGGTTTTGAACTACTTTAATCTTCGCTGTCTGACACTACACATCTTCATGGACACCTTTCATGGCTGTTACAAGCTACAGCCTCGAGACTGTAGGTATTTTGCTGCTCTTTATGTCTTCCTACGATTCTTAAACCTCACATTTGCAGAAGTGTTATTCGTATATGGATACTTTCTTTTCATCGGTGTTACTTTCATTATCACATCAGTGCTTGTTGCTACAATCAGGCCTTACAAGTCAACAACACACACTGTCTTGGACACTTGTTTCTTCTTACTTTTAGGCTTGCTTGTCTTTGGGGTGTGCAATTTTCCAGTACTCAGATATGATACGAAGTATATTTTGGTAACCTCACTGTATATTCTAATGTTACCTTTGGTCCTTGTGCTACCTCTATATGGTGTTGGACTAGTGATCTACTCTATCATTCCTAAGACTGTACTAGAAAAACTCCGCTCTATAGTTCAATGCTGTAAGAACTATATCAAAACAAAGAGAGCTGACTCAGCAGAAGAGGTCGTACCTGTACTGCCATACAGGTTTTACCATGCTGAAGAGTACCCTCCTCTCTTACCACCAACACCTCCAACAACACACCATGAAATTAAATAAATTGATTCTTTTATTTCAAACAAGACTTTTGATTTATTACTAGTTGTTCATCATAGTAATGATAAGTAAATTTGTGTCCTGTAAACAAGTATGTAGTGCTTGTGTATATTGCTAGTATTTATTAATAAGTTAAATTGATATACAGTCACTATAACCATAATATTATATAGAATCATGGTCACAAAATAGATTTGTTATGGTACATATATACTAACTGGTATGCGTGACTCTTTCACTGGAAGATTTAGCCTGCACTATAAATTTTGTTTGTAAGCTGTTATATCCTTGAATTTTGCAGTTTCCAGGGAACCCAACTGAGTTTCAAATAAACTGCATTCCATATATCATGAGCAAAAGAATCTGCTCATATCCTGGTTAGTGCTGATTCAGAAATTCTTACCAATCAAAAGTTTATTCTGTTCCACTGCTGGTATGCAAGCAGTAGTAAAGGGGATTCCTTCTCTACAAATCACGTAGCTTATTAGGAAGTGAGGAATGTGGTATTGTAGGTATTATGACCATCACAGTTATTATAGGGTCCACGAACTTGTAGTGAACTGCAAAAATTGCATATTAAGCAAATTGAACTATTGTACTAGTACTTCCTCTATGTGTAGTAAACATACTTAGACTTTAGAATGTATATGATTAAATTGAAAGTAAACAACCCAAAAAAGAATTTAAGGTGTGGTTATTCTGATTGTATGTTGAATTAAACCCATTGACTGTACTACATAATTATCCTATATACCATATATGTTAGGTATAATTGCAAATGATTTTAGTCTAAGAATGAACAAAAACAAAAACACCCATGTGTGGAGTAAGCATAAAAAGGTATCATGCATATAGCTTTTCTCAGACTCAGTTTATCAGTATTTCCAATTTGAAGATGAAGGATCAATACTTCATGCTGTTACTTGCTATACTCTCAACAATTGTCACAGCTAGCTCTGTGGAAGATGTAGCCTGTCCATTGTGGACTGTACCAACGCAAAGAAATGGAACAGTGACTTGTGAGTGTGGAGATTCCATACATGGTATAATCTACTGTGGAGAAAATTTGACTGTTTCTGTTCCACTCTTTTACTGTATGACCTTCAGTGAAGTGTTGAACATGACAGTAGTTGGACCGTGTTACCATAATGGTGCTATGGCGAGATACTTTATGTTAGATTACACACCATTACCCAAATTCAGCCATAAAAATAACAATTTGATGTGTCGTTTTGATGAATATTGTCAAAGTAGAAATTGCACCTACTACAAGCATCAGACTGGTCTAATGTGCACCAGCTGTGAAGAAGGTTATACATATCCTGTCTACTCTTACACCATTGGGTGTGTTGAGTGCTCAGACTACAAGTACAACTGGTTGAAGTACCTTGCTGTGGCATTTCTTCCTCTCACTGTCTTCTACATTCTAGTGGTCCTGTTCAGGATAAGTGCCTCGTCTGGAAAAATGAATGGCTATGTGCTCATATGTCAGCTTCTATCAGTGCCTTCAACTACAATAATGCTTAGTAGAGTTTTTCGACCAGTGTATGGTGGAGCTTTTTTCACATTTCTTGGAGTATGGAACCTTGATTTCTTTCGAGGATTGTATCCTCCATTTTGCTTGCATCCTAACTTAACAGCGCTCCAGACTCTCATGCTAGACTATGTGGTAGCTGTTTACCCACTGCTACTAGTTGTCTTCACTTACATCTTTGTTGAGCTACACAGACGCTACATCTTTATTGTTCGGTTGTGGAGACCTTTCTACAAATGTTTTGTTCGGTTTCGTAACAACTGGGACATCAAAGGATCACTAGTGGGAGCATTTGCCACATTTATTTTGCTTTCTTATGTGAAGATCCTTAATATTTCTTTCCTTGTACTCACACCAAACACACTTCATGATGTCAATGGAAACCAAATTCAAAAACGCTTTATCATGTATGATTCATCATATGAGTTTTTTGGACCAGATCATCTTCCCTATGCCTTCATAGCAATGTTCATGGTCCTTGTGTTCAACATCATCCCACTAGTTCTTCTCTGTCTCTACCCTTGTCACTGTTTCCACAAGGCTTTGAACTACTTAAATCTTAGCTGTTTAACACTACACATCTTCATGGACACCTTCCATGGCTGTTACAAGCTGCAACCTCGAGACTGTAGGTATTTTGCTGCTTTATATGTTTTCCTACGAGTTCTGAACCTCACATTTGCAGAAGTATTAATGGGGTATGGATACTTTCTTTCTGTTGGTGCTACTTTCATAATCACATCATGTCTTGTTGCTACAATCAGGCCTTACAAGTCAACAACACACACTGTCTTGGACACTGTCTTCTTCTTACTCTTAAGCTTACAAGTCTTTGGAGTGTGTAATTTTCCAGTACTCAGATATGATACTAGGTACATTTTTGTAACCATACTGTATATTCTAATACTTCCATTGTTCTTTGTTTTACCTCTGTATGGTGTTGGGCTAGTAGTCTATTCTATCATTCCAAAGACTGTACTAGAAAAACTCCACTCTTCATTTCAACGCTGTAAGAACTGTATCAAAACCAGCAGAACTGACTCGAAAGAAATGGCCCCTATCCTACCATACAGGTTTGACCATGCTGAGGAGTACCCTCCTCTCTTGCCAGCAACACCACCACCATCATATCATGAAATTAAGTAACTTTATATCTCAAGCAAGACAATTTCTTTATCAAGATTATCCTGTTTAGAAGTGTTTTGTTACTGTATATAGCTAGTATACCTGTGGAAATTTAGTAATAGTTGTAAACTTAACAGTCTCAATCTTTTGTCCATGTTCAATTTCATCTTCTACTCACACCCAGGATGCTTGTATTTTGTTTGTTTCTGTCTTTGCAAGTTTCAGTTTCATTATAACTGCTAGCTATGTTGTGGTCTGTATACTATAATAATTATTATTACTATATACCATTATTATTTGCAGTTGCTCACAAGCCTATAATAGCTCAAACCATCATGCAGTGATCTTCTACACTTATAAGCTATATTTTTTTTCATAATATTTACAATGTCATCTATTTCTTGTATCTTATCACCTCTGAGATCTTGCTTTTTTGGTTCTCTACAGGGTTTCGCACATGCACCAACAATTTTTAATATCATTAGAGGTTTTTACACGTAAATGGTGCATGATCTAAGCACTGAGTGCATCTTCCCCATATGTCTTTGTAGCGATATTTATGATCCTTGTGTTCAACATCATCCCACTGCATGGTTCTTCTCTCTCTCTACCGCCAATATTAAATCCACCAAACATTCATGCATTTTTGCATAGCAAATACGAAATACACATATTGCTGCATACGCTACTGCCAAAGTAAAATCTGCCAATTATGAAATTTTTACAATATACACCAAATTTTATTCCTGCTAATATTTTGTGCTATTATGGTATCTGTTTTAGATGCATACATATTCCATACAAAAAAATTTAATTGTTATGATGATCAAGATTATTGCAAAAAATGTATGCTATACATAATACTCATAAAATAAAACTATATACATACTACAACATCGTAGAAACTGAATTTGGTATTTTAAGCATGTAGTTATATATTATGAACAGTGTAACTTAATTAATTAATTTCATGATATGTTGTTGGAGGTGTTGCTGGTAAGAGAGGAGGGTACTCCTCAGCATGGTCAAACCTGTAGGGCAGTACAGGTGTCACTTCTTCAGAATCAGCTCTCTTTGGTGTGATGAAATTCTTACAGCGTTGAAATAAAGAGTGGAGTTTTTGTAGCAGAGGTTTGGGAATGAGTGAATATACCACTAGTCCAACACCATACAGAGGTAATGCTAGCACCAATGGACCAATTAGAATATACAGGAAGATTTTTAAATTGTTCTTCGTATCGTCATATCTGGGTAATTGAAAACTACACAAGGCAAAGATCAACAAGCTTGAAAGTGTAAAGAAAACAGTGTCCGAGATAGTGTGTGTTGTTGACTTGTAAGGCCTGATTGTAGCAACAAGTCCAGATGTGATCATAAAAGTAGCACCAATGAAGAGGAAGTATCCATATCCTGGGTATATAGCTACAAATGTAAGGTTCAAAAATCGTAGGAAGACATAAAGAGCAGCAAAATACCTACAGTCTCGGGGCTGTATCTTGTAACAGCCATGGAAGGTATCCATGAAGATGTGTAGTGTCAAACAGCGAAGATTAAAGTAGTTCAAAACTTTGTGGAAACAGCGACAAGGGTAGAGACAGAGAAGAACTAGTGGGATGATGTTGAATACAAAGACCATGAACATTGCTATGAAGGCATAGGGAAGATGATCTGGTCCAAGAAACTCATATGATGAATCATACATGATAAAGCGCTTTTGAACTCAGTTTCCACCAACATCATGAAGTGTGTTTGGTGAGAGTACAAGGAACGAAATATTGAGAATCTTCACATAAGAAAGCAAGATAAATGTGGCAAATGCTCCCACTAGTGATCCTTTGATGTCCCAGTTCTGACGAAAGCGAATAAAACAATAATAGAAAGGTCTCCACAACCGAACAATAAAGATGTAGCGCCTGTGTAGCTCAACAAAGATGTAAGTAAAGACAACCAGTAGCAGTGGGTAAACAGCTACCACATAGTCTAGCATGAGAGTCTGGAGTGCTGTTAGGTTAGGATGCAAGCAAAATGAAGGATACAATCCTCGAAAAAAATCAAGGTTCCACACTCCTAGAAATGTGAAAAAAATTCCATCATAAAAAGGTTTTACAGCTCTATTGAATATTATTGCCATTGAAGGCACAGATAGAAGCTGGCATATGAGCACATAGCCATTCATTTTTCCAGACGAGGCACTTATCCTGAACAGGACCACTAGAATGTAGAAGACAGTGAGAGGAAGAAATGCCACAGCAAGGTACTTCAACCAGTTGTACTTGTAGTCTGAGCACTCAACACACCCAATGCTGTAAGAGTAGACAGGATAGGCATATCCTTCTTCACAGCTGGTGCACATTAGACCAGTCTGATGCTTGTACTGGATGCAATTTCTATTTGGACAATAATCATTAAAATGACACATTAAGCTGTCATTCCTGTGGTATAGTTTAGGCAATGGCATGTAATCAAACATAAATTTCCTTCCGACACTAGCATGATGGTAACATGGTCCGACTACTGTCATGTTCAATACTTCACTGAATGTCATACAGTGAAACAGTGCAATAGAAACATTTAGATCTGAATCACACTGGACTATATCATTGATTAAATTTCCACACTTACAAGTCTTATTTCCATCTATTTCTTTTGGTACAGTCCACAAGGGACAGGTCTCAGAGCTAGCTGAGACAATGGAGAGCCATGACATTAAAGCAACTATACAATAGCTTTGTCTTTTCATCTTGCAACAGGTAATCGTGACTTAAATAAAATAGCTAATACTGGACTTTCATTGCTTTTAGTATCGGCATGGTAGCAGAAATAGAAATCAATGTTGACTTAAAATAAAATTAAAGAATAATGATACACAATTTGTACATATATAGTGATCATGTGTACATGGGTCAGATTGTACCCATAACTGCATGGCTATAACTGTTTACATTGTTGAAAAATCTTTCAGTTTAGACAAATTTCCCACTGATACCTGCACATTTTGCTGTGTTGTAAGTATATAACCCATACATGCACTAAAAACAACCCACAAAAATAACAAAGACGTCACTATGACAAGAAACTTATACTTCTGGCTTTACATAGACACATACCAAAGTGCTCACCATCATGAATATCAAATGCATGAAGCTCCTTTAAGCAATGCTCCACTAGCCATATACAGACTACACCATGACATAAAGCAGCACCTTAGCATGCATGGGGAATCTTTTTGATACAGTATACTGACAACAACAATGATTGTTCTATATTGCACTTTTGTGATTCAATTGGAAATGAACAAAGAACTGTTTGTTGATTGAAACTCTACAGAGTGCACTGCATGCATGGTATCATGAATCATTACAGGACATGTGTACATGCATGTATATAGGAGTGTAACCATGCCTTGGTATTCCACTAGGTGACTGACTAACAGTAAACAACCTTCTAAAAGGTTGTCCTATTGTGTGAATCTGTACTGCATTCGAAATTTGAAAAGAAAAATGAAATCGCAAACATATTCAGAGCTAGTCTTTATTATTTGTCTAGTTCTAGTCATCACTAGAATCGAAGTCAGTGCAGCAGCAGCTGAACAGTACCAGCCTTAAATATTTGAAGATGGGTGTCCAAATAACGATGAGCTTGATCAAACTAAACAAGAAATAGATCGAAATATCAGTCCACTCATCGAGCAACTCTTTGAGGTAACACTATTGCCAACGGTATCGCCAACAACTGATGAAGACTCTCAGGGCACAGCAACAACAGACATCCCACTAAACACTTGTGGCAATGCTACTCTGGGATGGAGGCAAGTGGCGTACATTAACATGACTGATACCAGTAACAACTGTCCTCCTGGACTCAACCTGACTTCATACTCCAGAAGGACATGTGGACGAACTAAACGAATTGCTGGAGACTGTTCCTCTACTAAATTCAGTGTTGAAAGTTCTGTGTATGGACGAGTATGTGGGAGGATCAGAGGATATCAACTTGGATCAACTCTGGCATTTAATCGATACTTTGAACAATCTCACTCACTCAATGAACAGTATGTTTCCGGTGTGAGTCTGACTCATGGACCTGATGGTGAACGACAACACATCTGGACCTTTGCAGCTGGAAACACAGAAGGAATTCCTTTTCTAGAGAGAGAGGTTAGTGTTTGTCCTTGTGATCGATCAACTCTAGACTCTCCTTCATTTGTTGGTGATGATTATTTTTGTGAGAGTGGTACAGACAGAAATTGGAGTCCATCCGGCTTTCATGGAGTATTCTTTCCAGATGATCGCCTCTGGGATGGACAGGACTGTTCATTCAATAGCCAATGCTGTCAATTCAACAACCCTCCATGGTTTACAAAGGACCTGCCCAACCCTACAATTGATGATATTGAGCTACGTGTGTGTTCTTTTAATCCAATAGGTAACAGGAATGTTGCACTAGAGCTGATTGAGCTCTACATACAATAGCTATAGTGAAGAGCAGTAATTATTGTTTCTAACTATATAATAACTCGGTAACATAATAATTATATGATTAGCACAGTCATACATATGCGGGTAATTGGAAATTATAAAGACTGAAAATAAACACTTGATAAAAAACTGTTGCAAAATGGATAAGGTTACAATCATGATATGAATCGAAATGTAGGCATATTATAGACAGACAAGTTCTGTTTTACGAACCCCTTACTAGAGTACATGTCACGCTGAACATCAGTAATGTATTATACATATTCATTAGTTCAGTTTGACTAAGTTCATTTTGATGTTTTTTGTTCATTGATTGAGACCAGGATTCTTAATTACTATTTATGTAGCAGCAACAACAATGTAGAGTTGCCATTATTCAGATTATCTCATAACAGACAGACAGATGCACACACACACACAAAACGACTACCGTAACTCTCTGCACTTGCTACACACGCGCTGAGGCTTAATAAACAATTATTATAGTAACTGCATGATTACATATACATTGTTTGTGCATGATAATAAAAAATGTTATAGGACATATATGTAATGAACTAGTCTGCTTATGTATGTTTGATAACACTCAAAAATATTATATAACAAACTAAATTCTAAAGTGAATATGAACTGTCTCTATACTTAGTTAATTTCATGGTATGTTGCTGGAGGTGTTGCTGGTAAGAGAGGAGGGTACTCCTCAGCATGGTAAAACCTGTAGGACATTACAGGTGCTTCTTCTTCAGAATCAGCTCTCTTTGCAGCAATGTAGTTCTTGCAGTGTTGAAATAAAGTGTGGAGCTTTTGGAGAAGAGTCTTTGGAATAATGGAATAGACCACTAGTCCAACACCATACAGAGGTAACACTAGGACCAATGGAGCTATTAGAATCATAAGTAAGATTTGTACAACCTTCCCTGTGTCATCATATCTGGGTATCTGCAAATTACATCCTGCAAACACAAGCAAACCTAAAAGTAAAAATAAAACTGTATCCAAGACAGTGTGTGTTGTTGATTTGTATGGCCTGATTGTAGCAACAAGTACTGACACAATCATGGAAGTAGCACTAATGAAAACAAAGTATCCATATCCTATAAATATTGCTCCAAATGTGAGGTTCAGAACTCGTAAGAAGACATAAAGAGCAGCAAAATACCTACAGTCTCGAGGCTGTAGCTTGTAACAGCCATGGAAGGTGTCCATGAATATGTGTAGTGTCAAACAGTGAAGATGAAAGTAGTTCAAAACCTTGTGGAAACAGCGACAAGGGTAGAGACAGAGAAGAACCAAAGGAATGAGGTTGAACACAAAAACCATGAACATTGCTATGAAGGCATAGGGGTCATTCCATTTCAATTCAACAACATTTTGCAAGTGACCTCCTTGAAATTCCACCAAACTTGGTACAGTTGTAGTGTGTAATAAGACATTATTCAAAATAAAATATTAGGCTCTCAACTTCTATGGCTTCTGAGTAATGGGCACCCAAAAATCAAGCTTTTTCGGAGATTTTGCTCTACACCTTAGCCTTGATACAGCCATAACTTTCTAATAAAGCTTCGATAGGACAAATGTTTAGTACCATCATGTTGCCCATAAAATTCCCTTTCAGATGAAATATTGTATGGCTTCATCCGATCAAGTGGTCAGAGAACTACTATTACTTCAATTTGACCTATGACCTTTCTGAAAAAGTGCTGACTCAATTTTTTTTATTTTCAAACATTAACATTATTAGGCATTAAACTACTGTTTGACCAAGTTTGGTAATGGGATCTCAATGGGCTGGGAAAATAGATACTACTAAATGATTGGAAGCTGTTAGGTGGTTACGTACAACAGTGAAAATCATTATGTACAAAGAAAGACTGACCTCTTACTTTGACTTGTAGCCTTCAAAACACATGCTGTACTTAAATTATGCCCCTCTCCACCTTAATCCTATCCCTTATGGATCCCTTAATCCCTCCTACTCCCACCCCAACCCCCACCCCCCAAACCACTCTTTTCTGTTCCCTAATTGTTCGAATATTATTATTATACAACAATCCTTGGACTTGTAAACCTGTTTCAATGATAGTAAGTTGTTGTCTCATTTTATTTTTGTCTGTTAATCCCATTGCATTAATTTTAATAATTAATTATTTCTTGGTTAAGTTTGTGTGTAAGCTAAATGAAATTAATTTTCGGCTAATTTGTTGCCGCAGCATCTTCATAACCCAATAAGCCTGTTCAAATAAGAAATTTACCTTTTCGAGAAAAAAATCTTTTTACTGAGTTGAAACAAACATGTTATTAATACCTAACTATACAGCACGGAGCAGCTGGATCCCATGCATGGCCAGCTTGAGTGTAGACAGGGGGATTGAAGGATCTACGAGGGATATGGCCCCACCCAGATGGGAGTGGGATGGGAAGTACCATAATTTGAGCAGAGTAGGTGTTCTAAAAGCTAGTAGTCCAAGTAACAAGCATTATTACTTTGAACGAAATGGATTTAGTAACTTTTGCATGTAGCCCTAACAGTCTCCTATCACTTAGTAGTTGAGCCCATTGAGACCCCATAACCAAACTCGGTCAAACAGTAGTTTAATGCCTAAGAATGGTAATGTTTGAAAATAAAAAAAATTGAGTCAGCACTTTTTCAGAAAGGTCATAGGTCAAATTGAAGTAATAGTAGTTCTCTGACCACTTGATCGGATGAAGCCATACAATATTTCATCTGAAAGGGAATTTTATGGGCAACATGATGGTACTAAACATTTGTCCTATCGAAGCTTTATTAGAAAGTTATGGCTGTATCAAGGCTAAGGTGTAGAGCAAAATCTCCGAAAAAGCTTGATTTTTGGGTGCCCATTACTCAAAAGCCATAGAAGTTGAGGGCCTAATATTTTATTTTGAATAATGTCTTAGTACACACTACAACTGTACCAAGTTTGGTGGAATTTCAAGGAGGTCACTTGCGAAATGTTGTTGAATTGAAATGGAATGACCCAAAGTGAAGTCCATCACTGGCATTCAAGTATAAACCTCAACAATTTGAAAGATTCTACATCAACATGGTTTAACACGGAAAAGGATTCAGCAAGTAGCATTGCAGCGATCCAGTCTTCACATAGCTGATTTTTTGCTGAGATCAAGTTTTTAATATAAAGCAACTTGTGTGGCTGGATGAAACTGGCTCTGATAATTGAGACTACATGAGAAAAATGGGATATGCAATGAGAGGAGATCGTCCTGTTTATCATCGTCTATTGTACGGAGGACAGCGAATATCAGCTGTAGCTGCAATGTCCTCTGATGGAGTAATTGCCCGTGAACTAGTTGATGGGACTTTCAGTGGAGATAAATTAATTTCGTTGTAGGCACACTCATACCACAACTGAATCAATTTGATGGAAGCAGTGAAGTATCTGTACTAATAATGGATAATTGTACGATTCACTATGTATCACCTGCACTAAAATTATTACGAGATGCTGGAATTTTGGTTATCTTCCTGCCACCTTACAGCCCATGCAGACCTCAACCCTGCAGAAGAACTATTCAGCTTTGTGAAATATTATCTTAAACAACATGACAATGTTCTTCAAACAATCTGTGATCCTAAGCCAATAATAAATGCAGCGTGTAACAAGTCAAGATTGTCTTGGATGGATTCATCATTCTGGTTATTGTTAAGTGTTTTGATTGGTTGTAATCATATTATTTGTTTATTAAATTAGAGATTTTTAATATCGGAAAGAATTGTTTTTTGAGTTCTTCATATTCATCATCAGACACTACACCAGCTTCGTTCAATTTGTGCCATTTTCCAAGCTGATCTAGCAGCTCACTGCAGATAGAAACTTTCGATGTAGAAGCTGATGAACTCAACATAGGTTTCTTAGGTTCACTACTTGTACTATCCTGCTGTTGACGTTTTCGTCCAACCCAAAATGGCATATTAGGAGGCTCATCTGTAGAGTCGTGTTTGCCCAAACGAATCATATGTGCCCACATCCTCAGTTGTTCAAGGGTATACTTTGTTCCATGCTGTGACCGTAATTCATCGTAACCTCAGTTAGGCTTTTCTTGTGAATTTCAAAATTTGTTCACCCTTTTTGCCAGGATTTTTAATTAATAACTGGAATGAAGAGTTATATGACGGTTATGAATATATGAATATAAATGAGTGTCAGTTTGTTTTAGTCATTTAATTAATGACGGAACTTAGAGTCCGAGATGGTTAGGTCCACTGCTGTGCCCAGATGATTGTCAAGCTTGTGAGCAGAAGAGCATGCACCTCTAATGCACATGATGGAAGAACGAAGAAGACTAAACGAGAGTCTGCATCGTAGCCAGCCAATGGTTGAGCTGTATGGTTGATTCCACTTTTCAGCTAGCATTGAAGCCAATCTTTTGTAGAAGGATACTGCTGCAGGACCAAGACCACCTGTTGTTGAGAAGACTAGTGGGATGAACGAGGAATGTTCCACTTCCCTCACACGCTGTTCATAGTGTCTTTTCTTGATGTTTTCGTGGGATCTGTAGGTTGCAGCAATGGTTGAGTGCCTGTTTGATGGAGCATGGGGATTGAACACCCTTACATCGAAAAAAGCTCTCTCAAAAGGACCACCCCAGAATCCATTGGCCACAATGTCAAGACGTGCACCATCTTGAGAATTGGCAGATGGTGGTCGGAACGACTCACTTGTTACTGTTTGGAGAGATGGTTCAGTTGCTACACCATGGCACGTTTCCGACAGGAGCGAAGCAGTGAAATCTCTTAGCTCGTTGTGACGAATAGAAGGATAACCACCCTTTGGACAGGATAAGGCATGTTGCACAGAGAAGGCTTGACCACAAGGGCAGTTTGTTGGGACCAGATTGGGAGACCAGCCATACCTAAGGGCAAGTGCATCCCTGAAAGCTTGTTTGTGTAAAGCAAAGTGGTGTTCCTCGAGAGGTAGGACGGTCAGCCAGCTTGACGCACCTTTCTCCATGGCCAGAACCATTGCTTTCTGAAGTGGTGAAGGTAAGGCATCCTTCAGTTGATTGGCATCATCATCACAAAGTGCTCGTCTGCTGAGTTTGACTTCATTCTTTGCTTTAAGTTGTTCAGAGAGTGTGTCATAAGGATACTCTTGGCATTGAGCGAGTATCAGCTCGGTGAGGGGAGCAGTGACTTTTAGAGAATCCTGGTAGTTAGTATCTGAAAAACCAGCTGGGTCAATTAGATTTAAACCACCAGCTCGAGCAGGGAGAGCAAAAAGACATCTTTCTAAGTTACTTGGAGAGTCTCGACCTGTTAACTTGGGAAGCAATTTGGTTCGAATGGAATTCTCCAGCGGTTCCAATTCATCTTGGATTCCTGGTGTGGTTCTTGCAAGGAAATTCCATTTACTATAGAGACCATGGGTAAGAGCGGAGTAGGCTGCATGGGGTTGACTGTCTGCAAACTCTGTTAGAGTATCCAGCTCTTTGACCCACTCTTGAACTTTGCTCTTAACGAAGTTGGAGATGAAGTCAGACGTCCCAATAGGAGAACCTAGAACTGGACGACCATCGGTTGTAACATTGACGCTAGAGTTGCCAAAAAACTCCGATGCTAAACCTGAGTAACCTTCTTTGGTTACCAACCATGTTTTGGCAGGATTAACGAAATACCCAAATGAGGGGCCAATCGATGAGATCTCTGCCCACCAGCCACTCAAGTCAGAAATCCTTCCAGCCGCTGTGGCATCATCAGCATACCAAACCTGCTTCACTTCAGGGACCTTGGAAGACAGGGCATTCATTAAGGGTCTAGTAGCTAATGCATAGAATGGCATTGCCAAAGGGTCACCCTGGGTTGTGCCTTCCTGTGAGAGAAGTGTGTCTTGGCCCAGGAAGAGCTCGGAACTATTACGATAGATATTTGTTAGAGCTGTGAAGAAGGGGGGGCAAAGATATCTGATGTTGGCTAAAGCATTGGCCCGGTTGAGACTGTTGAAGGCATTACTGGCATCAACTAGTAGGATTCCTTCAGTTTCCTCAGATGAAAAAAGCTGTCTGATAGCATGAACAGCAGCCTCAATGCCAGCAATCTGACCTCCACACAACTGGGTGGCACCAGCAGCTTCTTGAATATCATCTTTGATGACAGAGAGGATAGCTTTAGATAAGATGCGTCTTGGCACTTCACAGATACCAATCGGTCGCACACCAGGATTCTTATCAAGGGCAATCAACCTGCAAGCCAGCAAAGGAGATAATGCAGAATGCTCAATGAACTCAGTGCACAATCTCCTACTAAGAAGAGCAAGGGAATGGCAAAGATCATCAGAAGCTTCTTTGAAGGTGCAGCATAACCTTCGCCACCCGTGAGCATCTAAGCCTGAAGGACCGGCAGCACCTTTAGTGTTCTTGGCAGCATGACGAATTAGATTAGCATCAATAAGATCAAACATTACCGTGTTTGGTAGTGGAGGAGGAGCTAAATTAGCCGGAGGTAGAGCTTCACTATTGGTGCATTGAGCAGGAGGGTGCTTGCTCTTGAGTACATTAGAAACTGTTTCACCCGATGGAAGCGTACTATCTGGGCCTAATACTCCAGAAGAATTATCTCCAGATAGAACAGAAAGAGCTGCACCACATTTCCCTTGAAACATCAGCTTGGCAAACTTTCTAGCAAGCACTGAGTGAGAGGATATTACTTGGGAAGAGCCTGAAGGAGAAAACTTAGCTTTGAAACAGCGTTTTTGAATGGTCCTACCTTCACAAAGCAATTCATCAATGTCCCCATTCAGCCAGTGATCTAAGCGTCGCTTAAGATAGTTAGAGTGAGCCTTTGCTTTGGAATTCCTGTAAGGCTTTTGTAGAGCAAGAATTGTGAACACAGTGGCTGCTTTCAAAGCAATTGACTCAAGAGCAGTTCTTTCAGCAAACGCTCTATAAAGCCTGGCTAACTCCGATACAAAATGCTTCCCTTCCCTGCCAAAAGGAACTAAAAAAAGATTCATTCTCCAATGCACTACCTCCTCATAAGCAGTAGATATAAGAGAAGTGAATGAGGATGCATCAAGGCCCCCCCACAAAAATTCAGGTTCAGCACAAGGGGTAGGCTCAGGAAGAGACCAAGCATCATGAGAGAGACTAACATCACTTGATTCTGACACAAAATCATTCTGCAACTCACCAAGATCACTATCCAGCACTGGCGGAATGACTTCAGGCAGCCCACAAGACTCATCGCAGCCCGTAGCTTGAGACGTTTGATCATGAGTGGTCACATCAATCCTGTTGGAGATAGATTGAGAATCTGATTGTGAAGCTTGACTGAGACTGAGGCTGAGGTTAGATGGCTGAGGAGATGATTGATTGATTGAAGATTGACTCGGAATTGAGTTGAATGAATTCCAACATTTTTGTAGCTTTCCAGGTAGGCAATTTACGCAGGCTGATCCAACCTTTGCACAGGCACAACCTTTGCAGGAGCCAGACCTATTGCACTTGCAGCAAGGCATCATTCAACTTTCATATCGGACTTCAAAATTCAAACTTGAAATTCAACCGCCATTTTTTTTGATTGGCTTCTAGTGCACCTTGAACTCACATCGTAAAAGTATTGAGAAGATTGATTGATAGCAGTAGTGATTCTATCTGGAGATGGATTGGCTTTAGTATAGTTCAGAGAAGATTCACTAATAAATTTCTACCTATATTTATCGTTGAGCGAGTTTCTGTGATTTTTCCAGAGCAAGGACACTCATTTGTCGATACAGTCAATTCAGCTGTTGGCTTCAAGTATTATAAACTGACCAGGTAATAGTAGAATCTGTTTCAAACATTTTTTAGGTCAGAAAGGGTCTATAAATGGCCTCTAAAAGAGTCTAAAACTTGTTTTAGTGTCCGTATGCCTACGTCACGAATGGACACACCCACAAAAGATTACAAAACCACACGGATTTTCGGCAATAATTACGCGCATGCGCAAACAGTGTGTACCAGGCCCTCTTTTGGGCCTGGGGACGAGGCTAGATTTCAGCTGAAAGTTTCAGAATGAGCCAACTAGAGGTCACCGGACAACTTGATGCGAAACATGCTCCAGTCTTCATATTTCTAGTGATTATACTACACAACCATTGCTACATTTTAATATAGTAACCTACCCAAGATCATACTGAATAAGCAACCACTGAAAATCATGAAATTTTAGCTATTTCAGGTGATTGTTTCTTGGCAGTTGAACAGCTACACTCAGAAATACTCCTATATAGAATAAATTTAACTTAGAAAAGCTCAATAAAACTATTGAGAAGTCTTGATATTCTTTATGTACTGGATGACAGTCCAATTCTCACATGTACTCTGAGCCACAGTCCTGTCCCTTCAATGTTCAGTTCACTGGACAACTTGATGCGAAAACTCACAGCAAGATAAGTTTTGGATCATAGATTAATTACATATTGAACTCTCAGAATTCCAACGGTTGCTAGAATAGTCTTCCATTTGAGTCATGTTATTCACTTACAAACTCTTGGAAAAGTTCATTTCTGGCAGCTCAAATTACCTGCGTGACGTCATAAATGGGTGTGGTTTTAGTTAATAATAAGCGCGTGTTCTTAGTAACCACGCAGTTGTCCTTCGTATTTCGTGGTAAAGAAGTCGGGATTGTTTCATCAGACTCTTCAAAAGAACTTAAATTGTCAACTACATTGCAAATATTTGACTTTTGACTTTCTTTGGTGTATATGTGAACGAGACTTCTCATTTTCAGTTATTTCGCGTACGTCATAAATTTTTAACCACTTTCTTACGTATAGTGATCACGTGCAGTTAAAATGTTATGTAATTAACCCTTGGTGCGCGCATGCGCAGCAAGGGTTACGGTAGTCGTTTTGTATGTCTGTCTGTCTGTCTGTCTGTCTGTCTGACAGATTTTTTCTGCACTCTATATCTCAAGAACGGAAGGCCCAGTCTTCAAAAGCGGCACACCAAGGTAAAATAATCGATATTATCTAAAAAAATTACACGTAGCATTCAACAAAACCTTGTAGTTCCTGAGATCTGAGGCTTTTCAGCCTCTCTGAGCGCTAAGCTTCGAGGCCACACCTGCTAATCACGCCCATTTCTTAGTGTGCGTTATTTAGAATTGATTAAAAGATGCCCAGTTTCACTTGGCAGAAGCATGCAGAAGGAGTTGAAGGGTAACTAACTTACTTTGTAGGTAAAGTTTAGCAAGCAATAACACTATACTCTTATTAATCATGCTGTTTTGCATATATTAAGCTCATGTTTTGAATCCGGAGTAAGGCATGACAGAGCTGATGATAGACTGATGAATCACTGAGTCATGTCATGTGAACTTGCCAGCTAGTACAGTGCTAGTACTCTGACTATATCTTTGCAGTTAATATATAGATAATCATATCATTGTTAATGACCAATATTCTTTGTGTAGCCGGTCAGTCTGCGGCCAGTGCCAGCCTCCCGGTCCACCGGGGCATCCTCAGTTATAATAATACTGTAGCTGGTATCCTCTGCTGGGCCCACTGTTCATTGTACTGGTAGCTAGATTGTCATGGGTGACAATGTATTGTATTGGTATGGCACCAAGGGTTAAGCACCTTGGTGCCTTCATTTATGTTTGTAAAAGTACATGATTTCGATCACGGTCGATACCCGGGTCTTAGTGTAGACTGACTATATGGGAACTGGTGTATGTGTGCATGCTATATGCATGAGACTATAATACAAGTAGAGTAAAAATTTTATAAAAATTAGAAGTGTAGGAATGGGCAGTGCGGTAAAAAGCAATGAAACAAGGTAAGTCTCTGAATTTCGGCACATGACTACTTCATTTTCATGAGTCAATTGCAAGTTTAATTTGAATTCCATCTTTATATTAAAATGTTGGTCTTTTGGCTCATGAATCAATGCAAGCAATCGCTTGACTAATTTGGATAAAGTAACGAGTATGTAGAATGTAGGTACACAGTAATGTATAAGAGTTGGGCACAAAAAATGAAGTAGTCATGTGCCGAAATTCAGAGACTTACCTTGTTTCATTGCTTTTTACCGCACTGCCCATTCCTACACTTCTAATTTTTATAAAATTTTTACTCTACTTGTTCATTCACTTTTTTAAACACCAAGGTGCTCAATTGCATGGAGACAATCACACAGCAGAGACTAGTCAGTCTCTACAAAGGCAGAAGTGTACATTTGATGCGCATGCGCATTAGATGCATGCAAACCACGTGGTCTCTTGACGACCTTTACCTACATCAAAATGGCTAAGTACAGTATTTTATATCAAGATTTTCAAAGCTGCCTAGATTTTGTTTGCTGCCTTTTCGCCAGCAAACAAGTCAAAAAGGACGTACTACAGATGAAATGAAGTCTCACTATATAGTTAAAGTTGGCTCAATGCCTTTAGTTTGTCTGGAAATCGCGTTCAAGTAAGTCAGTTTGGAAGGAAGGAAGGAGAACAAAATTGCACTCTTGTGGCTTCTCGCCAGCGCTCTCTCCAGAGTGCTCTAGAAACTTTCTGCCAGTTTTCTTGGTTAATACAGTAAGTAAACTGTCTGGGAGAGGCTATAAAATGCATTTGAAGGCTTAGCCTTGTTTCCCTGAAAGTTTATAAGCATGAACATTTTGTATTGTGTCAATGTGACAGCCGGCCCATTCCTACTATACGTACTACCGTACGTATGATAGCTAGCTGTAAACACACACACACATGCATGTACATACTCAAGCATGCAGTTGGATAGTTTTTCTTACTCAACAGTTATTACTGAACTGATAAAGTGATAACTATGGGAGATCGAAATTTGCTTTACATACACAATATCATACAGACATGTACTTGTCACAGCAATAAAATCTACAGTTCACACAACAAGAACAACATGAGTTATAGAGCAAGGTCATATAGCAATAAAGTAACAGTACACAAACAAAAGAAAAAAGTGCTAGCAGTATTCAACACAAAACACCTGTAATATACATGTGTGTCTCAAAAAAGACTCTCTATCCAACATCACATCAGTAAGAGGAGGTATTTCTAATAAGAGCAGTGATACTACTGTATGTACAGACTCTGAGAGACACAGTCGGACACCATTAACATCACCTGCCTCTGTAAACAATGGAGAAGTGATGTTGAAAAGAAATTGCATGGTGTTATTGGAGACTACTAACTTTTAGATTTGGATGTCAAATTGCTTGTCTTGAATGTTTAGCCAATCACTACTGTACAGGTCCTATATCAAAGAAGCAACTGCCTCTGTAAAGAGTAGAGAAGTGAGATGAAAAAAATTATATAGTGATATATAGGTTACTAACTTTTGAGTTTGTATGTCAAGTTGTTACTCATGGAGTTAAGAAATTTCTTGTGAAAAGACCAGGAGTCCGTAGGGAGAGCCTACACAGTAATTTCCAGTAACATGCCCAGCTTGATCTGTGCATGGTACAAAGGAAAATGTACTCTAAAACAGAAAACAAAAAACACACACTGCTCACAGTTTAGATCACAAGAGACACCAACTGCCTCTGTAGGAGTAGAAAAGTGCTAACGAACAAAGAAATGTTATAGTGTTATTGGTTAATAATATCTATATATAGTTCAGATATCAAGTTGATTGTCTTAAAGTCGACTGGCTTTGGAATAGGCCAGCAAGTCACCATAATCTAAGAGATGTCATTATAGATCAACGGCCTTTGTAAATAATGCTGAAAANTATTAGCAGTCATACTAGTGAGTGTCATCTATTGTTTTCTGAAGTGCTGTCAGTTTGTCTGTAGGAGAACCTGCTGCAAGAGAAAAGAAAAGAAAGACTGAAAATAATATTGTAAAACGTAACATGTAATTTTGATGATCTTTTCCAAATAAATTACGGTTAATCTCGAGATTCAGGGAATCATGAAAACTCCTAATGTCTGGATTATTGTGATCATTTCTGCCTCTTTGCTGACCTGTTATAGTTCAGGAGGTGCTCAGAATCAAGACAGGTCTACCAGCAGCCACCAAGCTCACTCAACTACAGAGAATCGGAAATCTTACAAGCAAAAGTTGAACATTTTGCTGTTCACTCTCCCCATAGCGGGTCATTACGCACCCATACTTGCCACAGGCGAAGAACTAGCTCGCAGAGGTCACAATGTCACACTGTGTACAGGAGCTGAGTCAAATCAAGAAAAGATTGAACGACTTGCAAAGAGTGTGGGAATATCTTACGTGAGTGCTCATCAAAGATCGCCTTGGGAATCGGTCTCTCCTAGTGAACTCGAAAAAGAGTCCGAAATGACCAAAGTGAAGATTGTCTTTGATGCTTGGAAGGAAGAAATTAACCTGTTATTGTCTTCTTGGTTCGACGCTGAACTTTCCACCCTCAAGCAGTGGGATGCGATCATTGCAGATGATTTCCTAACCCCGGCATTGATGTGTATTCACAAACGATACAGTATTCCAGTATTCATTCAAGCATCTTCCATACAGAGTCCTTTTCAGCCTTCTAACCAATGGTTTGTACCTTCTGTGATGTTGGGGAACATATCTGCACTGAATCCAGGACTTTTTGAACGTATTCAAGTGTTATTGGATGGCATAGCTTCCAGATTTGTACAGAAGTATGTCCTATTAGCGCGAAACAATACGAAATACTGTTCAAATATTTCCACGAATGTTCTAGTAACAGACTCAACTGTGATGGTCCCACTTTTTATTCCAACTGTTATAGGATTGGAATATCCACGAACCTATCCTCCCATGACGCACTATCTTGGTCCACTCCTTTCAAAATCACCTCCACCCCTTCCCAAAGATCTTCAGCAATGGTTGAAAGATAGACCAGAGCGCAGTGTGGTTTACATCAGCATGGGATCAATGTTTGAGGTTACATATGATATTGGGAAGGCCATTGTTGATGGGATACTGAGAACCAAATACAGTGNAGAGTAACTATATCTTTATGATTCAATTTAAAACAAGCATAAAAGACCAAACAATCATTTTGTTGTTGTTATTTTTTGGGTTTTCACCATGCATGGTTTAAGCAGCTAGCTAGTTTAAATATTCCTCTTTGTTATTCTATAGACTGTAGATGCCTTGAGGCAATCTGTCTATCCGAAACTTCCAGGCACAAAATACAGCATCTTGCTCATGTTTTATTCATTGCTACAACAGTGTGTGGAGAGAGGAGCAGTATTTGAGGTAAGCCTTTGATGTGCTTCATTTAGAAATCATACATGCATTGTCTGTATTAGACCTGCCGTAATCTTATGTGTGTGGCATTTTCAATATTACTGTTCTAATTGTAGGAAAGTATTGGTATTGATACACACATCAAGTTGTTGAATAAACTACAATCAGCAATATCAGGTATGTCGTTTTCTCTCTCTCTCTCTTTCTCTCTCTCTCTCTCTCTCTCTCTCTCTCTCTCTCTCTCTCTCTCTCTCTCTCTCTCTCTCTCTCTCTCTCTCTCACTCATCAACATAAACACACACAGCTTGCCCTATACCTACCTACATACATACATACATACATACACACACAACAGGTGTGGACTACAAGAGACTGATGTCGGCAAAAGAAGACCCCCTCCTTCTTCTCTCTCCTTCCCTTCTCTCTACCAACGTCCATGTGGTGGCAAAAATAGCACACAAGATTCCTTGTGAGGTCAGTATTACTACCTGCCTCAATTATGTATGATCATTCACAGATTTCATTTGAACTACTATAATATTATCGTAAATCAGGAAATTTTGCTTGTTAAATTTTGCATGTTGACTTTTCACCATTTTGACTTTTTTTGTAAGGATCGCCATACACATGTTTTATTTTATGCACAGCTCATATTAGAATAGATTTTTGGTATTATTGATTGTCACATGACTGTCATGTGACTGCTGTTTTCAGGGTGATCGGCGTCTCTCTTCAGGGATGGTCTTCTGTGCGTTTGCTCTAAAGACATTTTGGAAAGGAGAATCAACCAAGCGAGATCAAGACTCCTCTTTGTCAATTGATTGGCTTCGTCGCTATGACAACTGCTCAGACTACTTGTTGCGTCTTTCTCCCGAGGAACTGGATAAGTTTGTCGTCAACATAGCTCTATCCCAGAAGGCTGTAGAGCAGGTACTGTATTTACATGGGGAAGATATTCAATAGTACATGTACATCGTAGTATGTATGAAATTGTGTTATTTGTGAAGAATAAACTTATTCCATTGTTGCTGTATATTTGCTGTACACTTCAATGTCAATGCACACACACATACGTACTCTGTTACAGTTGGAGCTCAGAACTCGTATCGATTTGCTCTCAAAGTCACTAGAAACTTGTCAGAAGCTCACAGGCCGTGAAAACTCCACCCACAAACAAGGCCACACTCCTAAACAGGGTAGCTTGACCTTTGAACTCTTGCATCAACAATTGGACTGTAGCCTGAGGCACTTATCCAATGTTGCCAGTGAGGAACTTGAAGCTTGTGGACAGGAGGTTACAGACAAGGTAAACAAGCTCTGATCCGCTGGCCAAAGTGTCCGAATAAAGTTCTAACAGAATTTGAAAATGACTCTCTCTTTTTTTCCCTTACTGTACAGGAGGAATGGAATCGTGTGGTTTTGGAGTTTGACCTGTCACATTCTCAACCAGACAAGGTTAAATTGCTCGTGATAAATTGAGTGTTTAAATGTCTAGATCAGTGAGGTTATTGTTTCATGACCAGTACATAGAAAAGAAAATCATTTGAACTTGTGTGTTTTTCTCTGCTCACCTCTGTGAAGGTCCACTCTCTGGCTCTGGACATGGTGTCTCAAGGTCTTCCTCTAACAGCTGTCCACACCATACTTACACTGGCCTCGACTGTAGTCCAACACAGCTACAGTACAGGAGATGTAGTCAGAGAGTCTCTTTCACACTTCACCGCCATCTTGAAACAAAGGGACAGGTATGAATGATCTGCCAAAAAAGAAGGGTGTTTTGAGGAAGGAGGGAGGGAGAGAGAACCTGGGGAAGCTTCGTGCATTATCTGTGTGTGATTCTAAGGGATAATAGACTGAATAATATACTGCTGTTACATCATGCATGTGTAATCCAATCCTGTACATACGCATACACACACACACACACACACACACAGTGACCAGTACAAAGAAGCCATTTGTAAAATTGAGAACATTCTATCAGTCGTCTCTAAGCATGAAGCAGACAGGTATATGAAAGATGATCTCAACTGGTGAAAACTCTCCCATTTGGTGACTAGCATTTCTCTTTCATTGTTCAGTGGTTCCCTGGTGTGTAGTAGTGATGTAATGGATGTACTTCGACCTGTTTGCAGTGATGGCAGTCTACCAGCCAACAATAGACAAGCCTTGTTGAATCTTGTGAACAAAGTAAGCTACCGTATAGCACAAAATAAAATTTGGCAGATTGTCAAAAATTTCATCATTGGTGGATTTTATTTTGGCGATAGCACATGCAGCAATACATGTATTCCGTATGTGTTACACAAAAGTGACTGTTTGGCAGGTTTAATTTCGGCAGGTTTAATTTTGGCAGTCCTTACCAAAACCACCAATCCGCCAAAAATTTTGGTGTTATACAGTATATTTTAGAGATCTTATGCCCCCATTTTTATGTGTATATCATTCTGGATCACTTCTAACCAGTTAGAATACACATAGTTAGTACACATAATAACAAACCACGCTATGTTACAGGATTATGTGGTATGTTTATGAATGGGTTTAGAATCATACTGTGTTACCTAAGTTTTCTAATTGTTCAGTGATGAAGTTGATTGTTGCTTTCTTTCTCCTATAGTATTTGAAGCTCTCTGATGAAGACACTCAGTTACTGCTGCTCTATCAGACCCAGTCAGTTCTGCTGGACAAGCTAGGTGTCACAGAGGTTAGTGATGCCATGTTCCATCAAGCAAATCATGTTTTGTTTTGAGGGAATACAATAAACTCTTCGTCATACCAAAAGGAACAATCTTTAGATCACAATGGTACAAGTCCAAACTTTCTGCGACCTTCCTAGACCAAGATATGACACTTTTAGTTCTTGGATTCTCATTACAGCATGATGGAATAAGTTTGTACTACATGTAAAACAAAACTAAACATATCTCAGTCTAGTAAGGTCCTATTAAACTGTGACTAGCACTATTGAAATGAAGAGCACCTTCGGTGCACAAACCTCGGCGCATTCAATTACTCTCAGTAAATATACACAAGCTAGGTCCTTTTAGGTGCTTTCTTTTTATTGACAACATATTTTTTATCTATTATTAGTCAATGGTTTAAAGTATGAAAGTAAAACTTGTACCAATGTAACCAGGATGAAATGAGCTTCAAATGATATAAAAATTGGCGGCATTTGACATTCGAAATGCGACATGCGACATGCAACATGCGACATGCGACATGCGATAGGCGACATTCAACATTCAACATTCAACATTCTCTCTCTCTCTCTCTCTCTCTCTCTCTCTCTCTCTCTCTCTCTCTTTCTCTCTCTCCTTTGTGTGCAGGTGTCTCTTGAAGACATGTCAAGTGTGGAGTCACAATATCATCTCTTTACCAGCCTACTAGCCAAAGCAGACATGACTGACAGCACTCAGATTCAATCTCTTACCTCTCTCCTTGATGCTTGGTCGCTGTCAACCCCACCAGGGTGAGGGAGAGAGAGCTTAGAAATTAAAGTTTAAGGAGTTTCAACTCCATTTTTTGTTGCATGTTTGTTGTATCAGTACAATCATAGTACTGTACATTAGGAAACAGTTTAAAACAAGTATAAGCTTTAGCAAAGGCATTCATTTCTTCCATTATTTTATATTCTTGCTTCCCCTTTTTTCCTAGATCTCATGTTCAGAGTTGGGTAGAGCTGTTGGAAGCTATGGCTCAACACGCTCCTATTATTAGCCATGTTACTATCATCCGGGCTGGACTGAAAGGAATTCCACTTGAGGTATGTGCACATGTGTAGTACCTTTTTTTTGTTTTGCTGATCCATCTCTATGGTAACACATATGTAAGGCACTCTGTTGCCATAGTAACACAGACAAAATATGTTGCTATGGTAATGCACATGCATGTGTGTTGTCATGGTTACTTGTAGGTGGACAGGAAGTTGTTTAAGTCTGTGTGTGCTGCAAGTTTTGTTGATGGTTTGACGTTTGCTCTGGTTTGTGGTGATGCTGGGCTAATTAAGGAAGGGTTTGAACTATTTTCAAAGGTTTGTGTGTGTGTGTGTGTGTGTGTGTGTGTGACGGAAAGCCACTCAGGAAAGGGTGTGGTAAACCAGATATATAAACAGCACGAGGTGTGTACATGTGCATGTTTACCCTTATGATCTTACACCTTATGTGGGTGGAACAAATACAACGTTATGTCTACACTCCCCACCTATTCAAATGTATGGGGGCGTTTGTATGCACACACTGTTACCAGTGTACCCAAAACATCAGCTTCTGAAAAAAAACTGCAACTGAAAACAAGCAACCTTTTGACGCATGCACACACACACACACACATGTACACACACACACCATAGGTTGGTGATACGACTACCATCACAGATGTTGACCTTTTCGAACTCTTGATTCTCAATGACCATGTATTGTCTGCCCGAACTTCAGCTCCTTCTCTTTATTCCGATTTTCTCAGCTACGTGAAAAATCCAACGCTTGCGACTAAACCACTCACAATATCTCTCTTTGTGAGACTGCTACACTGCTCCGAGCTTGTTCTAAACGAGAAGCTGCATCTTGACAATCCTGCTAAACGGGTTTTGCTGGTTGCTAAGCAACTACGTGAGAATGGTTTGATAATGGAAGCTGGTTCTCTAGTTTTGTCTGCTCAGCAGTTTCATCCAAGTTTAATGTCGTTGAACAATGCTTTTGCTTTTATTGGTAGACTCTTCTCCAATTAAACAAACAAGAGAATTATTACTTTTGATTTATGTACGTCTATGCAAGGTCATAGTTTCTTTGAAAGTGAATTAATACAAGAGTAATTTTTTTCAGGACAGTATAATGCATAATAGTGTTGATAAAATTAATGAGGGGAATATTTGGTTGCTGTTTATAAAGAAGAATAAAACTAAAATCATTCTGTTACTAAAGTAATGATGTCATAATTACGTCATATAAAACTAATCGGAAAGATTGGGATATATAGATAAGCACATTGTATGGTGGGCAAAAGTAATTCAGGGTGATATAGTTTGCAAGTATCTGTTAAGGTTTCGTAAAAGTTTCAATAAAAGTTTAAGCGGGGCTTTTCGCTCCATTGCTCATAACCGGGTCAGACAATATCGGAGGTTTTTCCACCTTGTCGTTACTGACTTGAGCATCAGTATGATCATCAATCTCCTTCTTGTTTGCCTCCACTTCTTTGTCCATCCTCCTTCGACGATTTTTCAACACCATTAAGTGTATACCCAATCCCAGGATCATGAGAGCAATGACCATTAACACCACAAACCCAAATGAAGTTGCCAGAGTCACTGAAAGTGTGTATACACGATTATTTACATTTTGATCATTGGGTGAATTGTCAAATTCGGTCTTTGCATCAAAAGAAGTGGTAGTAGTTTTTGTCTTAAGAAGAATCATGTCTCTAGTGCTAGCACTATCTGTCTGCTCAGGTCCTGTAACTGTGAGATAATAGAATGGAAAATAAGAGTTTGTTTTGTGTACGTAGCTTGTAATTACTGGTATGCAACACAAACAAAATAATTATACAAACAAACAAACAAAACTTGAAAGCATTCATGTGTTACAGTTGCTGTAGCTGTATACAATCAAATTAAGTTGTTTAGCTTTTTCAAAAATTTGTACACTTAATTATGCTATCAGAACAGGCTAGTGTCCTGCAATTAGCACTTAAAGAACACACACACCAGACAGGAACACACTGACAGACAGACAGTCACAGAACAACAATGAAGAGCATTCATGCTTCAGCCACATGTCTAGCTAGTATGTATGCAGCAGCATGCATGTCGCCAATAATATGACATTGTTGTACACATACATATACATATATGCACGTGTTGGCTTTTCTTGCTATAATTTGTTGAGGCTGATCTATAGAACTCACCAATCACATTGCTTGGCAAAACTTGAAGATCGTAGTGGACATTTCTCACGACCTGCAGTTGTGAAGCCGTCAAAGTGCTCCTGCATTCGTAGACACCTTTGTCGCTCTCGATCAAGGGGTCAAAGTTCAATCGTATGCACGGTCGCTCCCTACGCCGTCTGTTTCGATGATTGGATCTGAGATTTCTGGTTTCCACAGTAACCACAGGACCATTTTCAAAATGGTGTATCCATTCTAGTAAGAGTCCGTCAAAAATATCTCCCTCTGTTGTGTTTCCAATTGATGCACAGCACTTCAGGGTATAAGGGAGACCGACAGTTGGTGACTGATTGGGATCTTCTATTGCTGGTGTGATGACTTCAACTGAGAGTGGAACTGAAGTGTGTGTGTGTGTGTGTGTGTGTGTGTGTGTGTGTGTGTGTGTGTGTGTGTGTGTGNGTGTGTGTGTGTGTGTGTGTGTGTGTGTGTACATGTGTGTGTGTGTGTGTGTGTGTGTGTGTGCCTGTGTGCGTGCGTGCGTGCATATGTGCATGTGTGTACGTGTGTGCACGTGCATGCATATGTGTGTGGTATGCACATACATGTTTAACATTTTTTACACCTGGCTTGTAAAGATACTGTCTCCTTGTAACAAAGTAATCATCGTATGTTAGGTCTGGGGTGTTTCTTAATCTCTGTCGATGTCTCCTGAATCATGAATAATCTACTCATCAACACGTGCCATCCACTATCAATAGTCATTCCACAAGCTAAGTGGTTTCGGTACAAAAGACTATACAATGAGTAATGGAATGCCATTTCTTTTTTTACGCTAGTCTAAGAACAGTCCAGACAGAAACACTAGCTGTGTACTATAATGATTTATACTATCTGGCCTTGTTTTTTTTGAATTGAACGTCTCAAGCTAAACTAAATCTTTTTATGATTATATTTACTGTAACATCCTGAGCAGGAGTATCTTAAATGGCAGCTATATTATGTGAGGCTTAGTAACCTAATACATGCAATATTCAGCTACTTTTTGAAACAAAACTTCGTCTGCTATAGTTGAACTTAAGATAGCTTACTGTGAACAATGATGACAAATGAGATGTCTACAGATTCACCACTGGCATCAGTCCCCCTGCAGGTCAATCTCTGCCCGTGGTGGTCAGTGCCAACATCAATGGATAAGGAGATCCTGTTACTTGAGGAGGAATAGATGATGTCACTGCCTTGGGGGAGAGTCCCTAGCCATTGTATACCTGTTACGGCCTTTGAGAAGGAGCAGTCTAGGATGGTTGTGTCACCAAGGGTGGCTAGGATGAACTGTCCACTTGCAACTGAATCAGGTGTGTATGTGTGTGTGTGTGTGTGTGTGTGTGTGTGTCCCTTAATTTAAATCTTTCTAAATCTTAATGGACTTAAAAAAATTGTAGGCTAATAGTATAATACTATAATTATATCTATTTTAACTTGTTTGTCTGTTTGCTTACTAATGAGCTATTCATTATCATAACAAACCAAATCATTTGTACCACTTGTAGTTGAATGAGACAAATACATGCATTGATTGATGTGTTCAACCACAAAACAACTCTACCTCACAACATGCAAGTTACATAATCTAAGTTTCAAAGCATACTTACTGGGAAAAAAATATTCATGCCTGCTAATAATGTAATCTCCAGCTATATATTATAAATTATACTATATGGGGTTGTTGTGCTAAACAGCCTGAGAAATACATGACTAGAATGGCAACCATGCATCATGCAATTACAGAGACATCGTGACACATGTACAATACAAACAGACGCATTCGCACACTTAAAATTCAATTCTGTACAATATCACTGCTAATTGAATATGCATGCAATATATATTAAGTAAGTACTCTATATGATAATATAGTTTTGTGTTTCAGTTCTTAACTCATTTTACACAGAACCTGGACAATGCCATTATGTACCGTTACATAAACACAGGGCACACGCCCAAGGCGCCCAACCCATGAAGCTTACATTTTTGTTCCTCGTCTATTAGCCCAAACAAATCCACTTCAGATTTCACCATGTAAACATCGCATCGAAAGCTCGACCGGTTCACTGCATATTGAGTAAAACCCTCAATTACTAGCTCGTTAGTGTACACAGCTTCCGATGTATTGAGGATAGTTTGGTGAAAGGAAAATTTTTTGTTCGTATCTCTATTTAAAAGAATGGTATCCTTTGTCCATTGAGTGGTTGTTGAAGGTATGCCTTGGACGCTGAACTCCAAGTATAGAGTATCATCGTTGCTGATGCGAAAGTTCATCTTGGTTTGGACGTCTGCAGAAAAGTGTTGTTATTAAACAAAAAGGGAATCTTGTTAATGAGATCACTAATCGAATCATCAAAGCTATAATCTCAAGTAGAGAAATGTCATTTATGTACTAAATCTAATTCAGAGTCATGTTCATTCCAACATTGCTATCCAAATGATCTATATATGTACCCCATCCAAAAACATAACAAATGCACACACGTATCAATCAACGTGATACAACATCCTGTTTTTACCTTGGTCCTTGTCAAAATAAACTCCAAGATAGGTAGACGCTGCTTGTCCACTCTCATCAACTCCTACACACGTATAAACCCCTTCAGACAAACTATCACTCGGACTCTCCCGGCACAGAGTCAGTCCTACTGCTGTGAAAGCTTCTGGGCTTTGTTCTGATGCGTTGGAGGTAGATATGATGTTCCCATGTGGATCAATCCAGTAGCTAGCATTGTTTTTGGCTTGAGATTTGCTTGAAGAATGACATAGAATTGTTGGTGTCTCCATATTATGGCAGTCAGTTGGTGCAAGAATGAGCGAAGTGTTGTCTAATACAAAGCCAGGATTGAAATGGTTCTCGATGGATAGTCCTACGCCTGTGTGTGTGTGTATGTGTGTGTGTGTGTGTGTGTGTGTGTGTGTGTGTGTGTGTGTGTGTGTGTGTGTGTGTGTGTGTGTGTGTGT
>CAXIPT010000003.1:594149-613410 GCA_964030475.1 Tethya wilhelma | reverse complement strand
GTGTGTGTGTGTGTGTGTGTGTGTGTGTGTGTGTGTGTGTGTGTGTGTGTGTGTGTGTGTGTGTGTGTGTGTACTGTGTCTGTTGACGCTTTGTATGTCTCATCTGAGCGTCTGTGTTTACGTAAATGTCTTAATGGTTTGTATACACACAATATTGATCCTCAGTCACTTTACACAATTTGAACATATTTACACAAAAATTTCAACACATCTCTATTATACATGCACCCAGACAATATTAGTGGCTGCACATACAGTACACATACACGCATAGCATATGTCATTGGTTCCATTTGGCTTTGCACTTATTTAGCCACCTTTTCACCAGCCTAGCTTTAGCTGTTGACAAGTTTGAACCCTTGACCTTGTTTGTACACAACAGTATAATGTACAGTGATGGGTTCCTTTCAGTCTCAGACTGTTGTTAACCTCCTTAAAGTACAAACAAGCCTCGCATGGTTCCGGCTCTTTTTTACTCCTACATGGCAAGTCTGTTGGGATGCCCAAGAGCTAACTATTGTCACTAGTTTGTTCCCACTATGCCAGTATGACAAAGCACTCAGACTAACACAATCAGACTGCGACAGGCTCAGTCAAATCACAGTTCTTTGATCCCACTGAACTGAATTGGTACTTTAACTCTGTTAGAGGTCAATAAGCCTGAACCATTGCATATTACGATAGCATATTATTTTTAGGAAAATATTTTTTTCAAGAAATCTAAAATCTCAATGATTGAACCTATTGGTTTCAGTCTCATTCAATTTGTGTTAATTTTTTACCACTCAAAAAGACCACGACTGCCGTGTGATTCACTAATGGAATTTCTACACTTTCAACACATGCGTGCAATAGTGATTTGAAGAGTATTAGTATACCGATTGAGTTATATGGGTGAACTTTTAACTTGATTCGTCCTGGTTATGCCAGTCAGGCAAAACCAGAAACTACACCTTTAGTCCAGCTAGTGGTTTAACCAGGAATGATAGAACTGTTGTGACCTGGCACCACAAGTCTATTTGCAGCATAATAATATGCAGACAGATGCGTGTTAAAAGATTCTTGGTGGTTGTATTATTTTCATACATGCATGGGAAAGAACAAAACTAATTGTTACAAAACTCAAGTTCTTTGCATATCTAGAGAAACAGACAGTCAGATTGCCTATATAGCCATTGCATGGACGTGGCTACAACAACAATAACAACTTAGTACAATGCCATAATATTTTAAAAGACTGCATGCTTTTAACTGCATGCTGTGAGAACAAGATGGGTTGAAACATTTGCTACAATTCTGCTTGCTATGAAAATTTGCAGCTATGCTAATGGATGCCAAAACAAGATAAAAGACACAGCGTGGGAACAGCATAAGTGATGTTGGTGCACAATTTCTACAAATCATTTTAACAATGCATTTAGCTATCAAAGTTGCTACTGATTCTTGGACTTTTTTGTCATTTAATACACAACTGAAATGACTTTATAATACCTGTAATGTTTCCAATGAAGAGACTGGCATTTGCTACCACTTCAAATGTGCTCCAATCAACAACATTGCACACGGCAAGATCCAAACATTCCTTGGGTGAAGTAAACAGCCAAAACTCCGCATAGTAGTCTTCGTCAAGCAGAGGCTGATCAACAACGAGTTGGACGTCACCAGTCTTGCTACACAGTCCTATCCATTGGTAGGTGTAATCATAAGAAAGATTTTCAGCTCTGCAGGCAAGTCTCAGCCACGATCCGATTGGATAGATAGGGCCCTCTGGGTTGCTAGTAATGGTCAATTGTAGCTGTTCGTCAACTGCATGCGGTAAGAAATGATAGATACACTCAATTGTATCAAGACTATAACTGCACACATGCATTTTCTTTCATTATAGCAAATATATAAAATTTTTGTTTGAACAAGTGACTATCATGCTTAGTGCACACTGAAATAGGGATTTAATAAGAGAGACAAAGAGCCTATAATATAGCTGACTGAAACAGGGAGAAATAATTTAAGAGCAGCTCAATGCAGACGGACAATGCCATGTGCTATGAATTAAGTCACAAAGGATAAGCTTTTAGACTGCAAATGAAAATACTAGCTACACTTGTCCGTGATTAAGTTACGTGTAGCCATCATTATTCTAGACAAAGGATTTGGGAGGCTTTGCTGTTGGTGGTTCTGGTGAGAAAAACAATATTTAGAAGACAACTTTCTGATCTATTTGGTTTGAATTCGGAAAGTATTTCTGGAAATCAAATTATGAGGTTCGCATACAAGGTCAGCTATTCATCAACTAATCTTAGCTAGTCGTAACGTAGGCAGACACTCACTCATCTATCTATTATAGTCTCCGTACGCCTCAAGGAGATGACTGGAAGAATTAGATTATAATATACAAATATGCACACACTTTCAGTATAAGACATGCATTGTATTGTCTGCATAATGCAGGATGCATATAGCTTAGCCTATAGCTACTTGTAGGTGATATATATTGACCATGCATGCACTCACATTCAATTTGATATTACTGCATACATGCATATCGTTACAACCAGTACAATCCAATTTTATTAACATTAATAATAATCTGCAAAGTTCACACTACATGGACACTGGTACCTACATGCATACATGTAGTATAACTCTTGATAACTCACCCTGTACATCAGCAGTGGTCTCTAGTCTGCCTGGTTGGAGGCTTCCCAGGATGAGCAAAAGTGGCAGAAACATAGCGTACTGGAAACAACAGCCTCTTGTCTTTAGACCCATAATAGCTGCTGTGACCATGATCATTGTGGTTATTGTTCACTGGCCGGCTTTGAAATTCAATGAATGATATCCTTTATGTATGGCAGCTCTGCAATTCAAACACAAAAGAACAATGCATTCATAGAATTCTGTCAATATCCAATAGTCTGTGGCTGTTAGCTATGGTCACATAGTATACATTGTTATTGTAACTATTGGCAGTATTTCATACCATGCATCATTAAATTTTGTTCATACATATTATGTGCCTATTGTCCATTATTTTTTCTATATTATAGTGTCCTATATTTACAGTAACCAGTGACTGCATGCATGCGTGCACAGTGAGTGAGTATACCTTTATGCCGAGTAGCTACAGAATTCAAATCCTTCAAATTCTAGCGAAACAGTGTGAAAATACGCCTTTGCAAACTGATGATGATCGGAATTGATTCACAAGTCCGAGTCAATTTGAAAGTCAGACTTCCCGAGAATTATCCACGACTTTCAACTCAATCTATACTGCAAAACCAGCTGGACTCAGTCAAATTTATACACTATCTCAAAACCACTTTATTAAGTTAAATACACCAGGTACTGCATATAGTCTGAGTCAAATATAGAGCTGCTACTGTGTGACTAAATTTATGGCAGACTCTTCAACACTGCATGTGTGTGCCAATAATAGTTCTAAAATGACATATCCACTTCCACTTTTAGAGTAGGAAAATCATTAAGTGTGCAGCCTTATATCCGTAACTGACAATACCATGATGCCATGCACGTATGCAGACTGACCATGGGACAATAGACACAAAGATGAATGTTGTGACTGCCAAACACTTGAGCATTACTGAGGCACTCAAGGAAGTAATTCTATTTACTAAAACAAATTACTTAGTGAACATTACACAGAGCTTGTTAGAGGACATTCTTTAGCAAATTTTATATAATTTGGATATGTAGCCTGGAAGTAAGGTTTATTGCCATGAATATACACTGTTATAATTCACACTCATTTGCTTTGGGAGGTCAATTTTAATAATCATATTATCGGCTTGCATGATGCATGATCGTTGACGTATAATGATTTAATTATTGTGGGAAATTTCATTCTGACAAAAAAGGCCTTGATGTATTCAACACTGACACAATTGTAAGCCACAACTTCCTGAACCAACCTGTTATTGTGATGTACGTAGGGGGGTCAACTCAGCGGGCATGGCTTCGAGAGTCCAAGGAGATGCCATTCTGACGTACTGTATAATAGATACTGGGNCAGATTAGCAATCCAGAAAACTTTATTTTTTTGTCTGACATCGCTACTACTGTTGGCTCATTACAGGAGAATCATCTTGGTTAGAATTAGCTCCACCTTGACCGTAATAAACTGTTAATAGAGTAAAATGGTCGTCAAAGCCGTTCCTAAAGCCGCGGTTCAAATTAAAACCTGGTAGCTAATTTTTGTATTGCTGCAAAATTTTTATGACCAACTACAACTTGCATAATATAACTTACAAATTGTTTCACTTGTACTTTATTACGTGCTTCTGTTTGTGGTTTACATTGTGGTCATGCAAAAATGCAGCTGCCTTTATGGCTAGTGCAACCATTCCATTTATAGCATAATGTGCATGGCTAGGCTTTCCTCAGCCTTGTAGCAGGCTCTCCCACAGACAAACTTAGAGCACTTCAAAGAACAATAGATGACACTCACTAGTATGACTCCTAATAGAGCATACACATCAACATTGTAGTACTGGACCCAGCTCCACTCGTACTTGGCATAGGCTGGAATCAAGTGATCAAATCCAACCTCTTTGTAATATTCCACTAAGTCTGCTGCCTTCTCAACACCACCAGCCGAGACAAAAATCTTCTGTAGATGTTCAACATTTCTTCGATAGTCACCAGAATCAATTTCAGTGATAGAAATGGTTATCTTATCGGCTGTGAGTGTCCTGTAATCTAACATTACACCAAGACCTTGGTAGCGTACTCTTGCGCCATTTCCCACTTGGTCATTGTTCAGAAATAGCGGTACTACAATCAGTGGTACTCCGTTATACAGTGACTCATGAATCCCATTAAATCCTCCATGTACGATGGCCAGGCTGATAGCTTTGTGTTGAAGAACACTCAACTGAGGGGCCCAGCTAATGACAAAAATTCGCTGCTTATCGATATCAAGTCCTTCTAGAATTTCCTGATTCTCTTTTCTAAGTGCCCAGACAGCATCGTACTTTGTCATTAGAATACCTTCGATAAACGCACGTCCAGTTTCTTCGAGTATGTTAATGTGGGACCCCATACTGATATAGATAACACTCTTGTCACGATGCTTATCAAGCCAAGACTTGAGATCATTTGACAAAGGATCAGGATTCTTTGTCAGTAATGGTCCAACGTAAGTAGACATCGGCCAAAGAGTTCGCGAATATTCAAAGCCGATTGTAGTGGGGAAAAGAACAGGATGGTAAGGAGAGGGTGAGAAGTGATAGCTCATGTTCGGACAGAAGTTTACGAGAGGTTTTGACAATTCAGATGCCATTTTGTTCTCTATAAATGGACCTGTGAAGGTCATAGCTAGGACTTTGATTCTGTCAAAGAAGGACAAGTTATCGGATAAATCTCCTGCGATTGTATTTGGGAAAGGCCAACTTGGTTGGGTGTCCGAGGACATATCGGGTAAAGTTGATATCATCATTATGGGTGTGGAGTATCTATGGTTCAAGCACTTTGCAGTATAGTGCAAAAGATCGGCATAGAGGATAAAATCAAAGTCTTTTAGCTTCTCTGGATCAGGAAACTCTTTGAAAAAAAAGTCAGAAATGATCCTTACTTCAGCTCCCATCATTGCAAAGGTAAAACTAAGTCCCTTTTTATCATGATCAAGTTTAGTACTTCCTTTACCCATAGATACTCCAGCAGATAAGAAAGAGACTCCGACTTTTTCGGACATTTTCTTCAGCATTTCTTCTTTGTTGAGTGTGTGTGTCGAACATAAAGTAACCGAGTGTCCTCTATGAGTTAGCTCCTCGCCCACAGCAAGCAGAGGAGAAACATGACCCACACTCATGGCAGTGGTGAGCAAGAGAACATTCAACTTCCTGCCGGTTTTGGTCACTGCATTTTGTTTCTGGTCAAAGTCTGAGATGTGACTATCCTGTTCAAACTGAGTAGTAGCTTCTTTCAGTGAGGTAGAAGATGTAGTTGGAACTGCCAGCTGGGTTACTGTGAGCAAAATGAGCAGAAAATTGATCAGAAGTAATACTGGCTTCTGGGAGATCATTTCTATACAGACAGTCAGTCTTTATTTATTCAGCTTGCCAAACCCTTAAACTTATTGGTGCAATAATTAACTCAAAAGTACAAAGTACAAGGCTAATGCTCTTCTGATGGACAACAGCAACAGCTATATAGATCAGCTGGACTAAGACAATTAAAATCAGTGACTGGTCTGAAACTGTATCAGTAATATGACATGAAAATATAACTGACAGGAGAACATAATGATTCTTACTACTTGGTATAAAGAAAATTATAATAACATCAGTTATTTACACTGACTGAAAGTAACCTATTCAGTCTTAGCTTTCTTTTCTTTTCTCTTGCAGCAGGTTCTCCTACAGACAAACTGACAGCACTTCAGAGAACAATAGATGACACTCACTAGTATGACTGCTAATAAAGCGTACACATCAACATTGTAGTACTGGACCCAGCTCCACTCGTACTTGGCATAGGATGGAATCAAGTGATCAAATCCAACCTCTTTGTAATACTCCACTAAGTCTGCTGCCTTCTCAACACCACCAGCCGAGACAAAGATCTTCTGTAGACGTTCAACATTTCTTCTATAGTCACCAGAGTCAATTTTAGAGATAGAACTGGTTATCTTTTCAGCTGTGATAGTGCTGGCATCCAGGCTTAGACCGAGACCTTGATTAACAACTCTTCCAGCATTACCAAATTGATCGCCAAAGGCTGGTACTACAATCAGTGGTACTCCATTATACAGTGACTCATGAATCCCATTAAATCCTCCATGTACGATGGCCAGGCTGATAGCTTTATGTTGAAGAACACTCAACTGAGGGGCCCACTGAGTAACAACATACATTCTCTTGCTATCAATCTCATCCAGTCCTTCAAAAACTTGATTATTTGTCTTGCCAAGAGCAATCACAGCATTATAGTCAGTTTTACGAATCCCTTCTACAAAAGCTCTCCCTATCTCAGGCTTAAGACTGAACACAGGTCCTACACTCACATAAATCACGCTTTTGTGCTTTTTACTATCCAACCATTCTTTGAGATTGCCAGGTAGGAGATCGGGTTTCTTTGTCAGAAGTGGACCAACGTAATGCGAAAGTGGTGTCAGTGTTCGAGCATATTCAAAACCAATAACAGTTGGTACAATATAAGGCACAGAAATACCAGCACTTGATGTAAGATAAGACACTGTAGCATTAGGACAGTACTGACTCATAACATTTGCTTCACTTCCAATATTTGTTAATAAGAATCGCATACTCGAGCTCACTAGGCCTAAGATCTTTGCAAATTCGGATCGAAAACGCTGCAAAAAGGACAAGTTATCGGAAATGTTTCCGGTCTTGCTATGAGGCCAGGGCCAAGGTGGAGAGAGATGGGGGAATGATTGCAACGTGGTGCCGATCAAAATGGCAGGTATTTTGTCACGATTGTGTATACACATGGCGGCCGGCATTAAGATATCGTCAAACAGGATAATATCCCATTTTCTCTTTTCTGTCATTTCGTTCGCTAGTTCTTCAAACCAAAAAGAAACCATTCCGTTTATTTCGTTCCTAAACGGAGCCAGCCTTCTCATTCCTTTAATGCTCGGTGCCCCTTTATAGATGGTTGTTTGTTGCCAGTATCCAGATTCCCGACCGTTGCTAATATACCTCACTCCGGCTTTGGTGGCAAGTTGCACCAACTTTTCTTCGTTGTCTTCTGATAACTGTCCTGTGCATAAGGTGACATTGTGTCCTCTCAAGACCAGTTCTTCACCTACAGCTAGTATGGGCAGCAGGTGTACGATCCCTGGCAGAGATAAAATGAGGATATTGTGAGATTTGGGATTGCCTCCATTTTCTTCAAATGTCTGTCTGTTTTCTTCTGAGGAAACAGCTTGATATACACAGTAGGACAAGATGATAAACTTTAGACAGAAAGTCTTCATTGTTGATGAGTGTGGCATGAAGGTGGTGGTCGTTAGTGTTATAAAGCACTATAGCTCGTACAATTACAGCTACAGCTAGTTAAGTACACGTACGTACGTACACGTGCGCGTGCGCGTGCGTATACCAAAATGCATTACGTAATTGCGCGTGGAAAGTATAAATAGAATTGTGCGTGTGGACTATTCCACGTTGGCAAGGAAGTACAGATACATCCGGTGGGTTCCACACAGCAACTTTAGTCTGGAGTCCATCAATTTCATCACCATCTTTCATCAGGGTACATGACAGTATTAAAAATGTATTTATACCACTTAAGACTATAAAAGCATCCAGTAACATTGAATTTTCTCCAGAAGTAATTCATCTGCAATAATTATAATAATAATTATTATACTGAGCTAAAGCAGCAAGAAGAAGAATGAATATACTGCAAGCAATATTATGCTGTTTGTCTCTAAGTTTAACTGTATCGGCACTGCATTCTCAACACTCAGTCACTGTGGAAACTTTGCTTAAAAATGACAAAGATAACGAGCGACTGAATGTACTACTGTTGAGCCCACCTGCATTCGGTCACCTTCATCCAATCCTGTCTATTGGTGAAGAACTGATAAGCCGAGGACACAATGTAACACTTATCAGTGGAAGGATGTCGAACAAACCAGAGTCTGCAATCAGAACCATGGTGGAAAAGAAAGGTATCGAGTATCTCTACAATCACGATGTCTTTGAGGGTCCAAAAACAAATGCTCTTAGCCTCTCTGAAATAGGAGATATGATACGAAGAATGGCACAAGGTATCCTCAAGTTTTGGTTCGAAGAACTAACGGAACAGGACAAGCAAAGGTGGGACATCATACTATTTGACGATATGCTAGCAACAGCAGGAATGTGCATTTACAGTCAAGATAAAATCCCTGCCATAGTGTCTGGCAGTACAGTTCAAGCACATCCACATACATATCCTACCTGGCCTTGGCCACAGCCAATGATGGGACAGCAACCTGAAAGAATGCCATTTTTTGATCGTCTCAAAGTAGCAATGTACACAATTATAGGGCAACCAATCTACCACAATCTCATGGTTTCTTCAATTCAAGACTCTCTCTCTCGCTACTGTCCAGATGCTAGTCCTTCTATCCTAGCAACAGGTCCAGGTACAAATGTTCCCCATATTGTACCAACAGCAATTGGATTTGAATACTCCCGAACACTGATGCCACTGGTACACTACGTTGGACCTCTTCTCTCACAATCCCCTGACCCACTTCCAAACGATCTTGAACAATGGATGAACAGCAAGGAGAAAAAGAGTGTGGTTTACATCAGCATGGGCTCAGTTGCTAAAATCACTAATACAATAGGAAAAGCATTCATTAATGGAGTACTAGAAACAAACTACAGTGTTGTTTGGGCATTAAGACAGCCTGAGATTGTGGAAGGACTTGAAATAGACACAAAGAGAGTTTTCATTACAAAATGGGCCCCTCAGTTGAGTGTTCTCCAGCACAAAGCTATCAGCCTGGCCATCGTACATGGAGGATTTAATGGGATTCATGAGTCACTGTATAATGGAGTGCCACTGATTGTAGTACCAGCCTTTGGCGATCAATTTGGCAATGCTGGAAGGGTTGTCCATCAAGGTCTGGGTCTAAGCCTGGATTCCAACACTATCACAGCTGAGAAGATAACCAGTTCTATTGCTGAAATTGACTCTGGTGACTATAGAAGAAATGTTGAACGTCTACAGAAGATCTTTGTCTCGGCTGGTGGTGTTGAGAAGGCAGCAGACTTAGTGGAGTATTACAAAAGGGTTGGATATAATCACTTGATTCCATCCTATGCCAAGTACGAGTGGAGCTGGGTCCAGTACTACAATGTTGATGTGTACGCTCTATTAGCAGTCATACTAGTGAGTGTCATCTATTGTTCTCTGAAGTGCTGTCAGTTTGTCTGTAGGAGAACCTGCTGCAAGAGAAAAGAAAAGAATGAATAAAATATTTTTCCTATAATTATTGATCAGGACAATCAGGCTCAATATAATAATCCATACATGCACCCTGTATCATTATCATGCATGCAGGTTTATTCATATATAAGTTATCATAATTATACAATTGCAATATTATTATAATATTGGCATCATTTTGGTTAATACTTTTTGAATATCAACCTGCATGTATAAAAGTAATTGTATTAATCTGATGTATCATTGTTTATCATAATATACCTAGCTCAGGCTAGCTGCAACCCCCAGCCAATGCAGCCATACACCACTGACCAAAACGAGGACCAAAATACAACCAGCAAGAGAGAGATTGTCACTGGACCCTGGTGATCTTATTAGTCTTCTAAAAGGTGTGCTTGTTCCCTTCCCTAATTCCCAGAATATGAACCAGGCCGCCTTTATGCGCAGGAAGTACCGCGTACCCGCAGCAATAACATCAATAATAAGCTATTATGCACAGAAAGTACCGCGTAAATATGTACCGGTAGCTAAAACATCCGGTTGGAATGGGACACAATATTATATTAGTTTTTAGTCTTGGTTGCATCAATTTATATGTCCACCTTTTATCAAGAGTAGTACAAAAGCAATCACTATACTATAAAATTTCCATTGTTAGTATAAGTAAGTGAAGTTTATTTGCAATAACTGTGATGATGATTCTTACATCAGAAGCAACAAGATTGAGAAAGGTCCTGGACAAACTGGCCATATTGATATGCTGTCTGTCTCTATGCAGTTTAACTGCATTAGCACTAAATTCTCGACACTCAGATCAAGAAGAATCTTCGTTACAAAACGACAAAGATGTTAATCGGCTGGACATAGCACTGTTGAGCATAACAGCGTTTGGTCACCTTCATCCTATCCTTTCTATCGGTGAGGAACTAGTTAGCCGAGGACACAACGTGACACTCATCAGTGGAAGGATGTCTGACAAACCTGAATCAGCAATCAGAACCATGGTGGAAAAGAAAGGTATCCGATATCTTTACAATTGGCATAATGTTTTTGAATCTCCAAAGACAAATGATTTTAGTATCACTGAAATTAGAGAAACAATACGCAAAACAGCTCAAAGTATGCTTAAGTTTTGGTTTGAGGAACTAACAGAAGATGACAAACAAAGGTGGGATGTCTTACTGTTTGATGCCGAAACACTAGCAACAGCAGGCATGTGCATTTACAGTCAAGATAAAATCCCGGTCGTAATGTCTGGTAGTACAGTTCAAACACAACACCACACACTTCCCACATGGCCTTGGCCACATGTAATGATGGGACAAGCAGCAGAAAATATGCCATTTTTCGATCGTCTCAAAGTGGCAATAATCACAATAACAGGCCTAGGACGAACATTGCACGACTATATTATGGTTTCTTCAGTTCAAGACTCTCTCTCTCGCTATTGTCCAGATGCCAGTCTTTCTGTCCTAGCAACAGGTCCAGGTACGAATGTTCCTCATATTGTACCAACGGCAATTGGATTTGAATATTCTCGATCACTGATGCCACTGGTACACTACGTTGGACCTCTTCTCTCACAATCCCCTGACCCACTTCCAAACGATCTTGAACAATGGTTGAACAGCAAGGAGAAAAAGAGTGTGGTTTACATCAGCATGGGCTCCCTTGCTAACATCACAAAGTCAACAGGAAAAGCATTCATTAATGGAGTACTAGAAACAAACTACAGTGTTGTTTGGGCATTAAGACAGCCTGAGATTGTGGAAGGACTTGAAATAGACACAAAAAGAGTTTTCATTACAAGATGGGCCCCTCAGTTGAGTGTTCTCCAACACAAAGCTATTAGTCTGGCCATCGTACATGGAGGATTTAATGGGGTTCATGAGTCACTGTATAATGGAGTACCACTGATTGTAGTACCAGCCTTTACCCATGCTGATCAAATTAGCAATGCTGGAAGAGTTGTTAATCAAGGTCTCGGTCTAAGCCTGGATGCCAGCACTATCACAGCTGAGAAGATAACCAGTTCCATTGCTGAAATTGACTCAGGTGTCTATCGAAGAAATGTTGAACGTCTACAGAAGATCTTTGTCTCGGCTGGTGGTGCTGAGAAGGCAGCAGACTTAGTGGAGTATTACAAAGAGGTTGGATTTGATCACTTGATTCCAGCCTATGCCAAGTACGAGTGGAGCTGGGTCAAGTACTACAATGTTGATGTGTACGCTCTATTAGCAGTCATACTAGTGAGTGTCATCTATTGTTCTCTGAAGTGCTGTCAGTTTGTCTGCAGGAGAACCTGCTGCAAGAGAAAAGAAAAGAAAGAATAGTGTATTATGAGACTTATATAATATTATAATTATCTATGGCCTTTTACAATTCCTCGACTGTGACAGATTCATAATGATTAAGTTTGTGTGTTAATTTAATACGGATGATTTAATATTAATCACCACGACTATAAGTAGATTCTACCCTGGTGATCAAAACACGCGCGGTACCTATGAGTTCAATCCGTGGTACCGCGCGCACGACACGTTTCCGTTTTAGTTTGATAAATGGGTCTTCGTGCATCACCATCAATTCAAATTCCTAATATTATTAAAATTTGTAACAACAACCCAGTCTATTTTATCCATCTGCAAAAAATGAGCAGCTACATATTCCTCTGGCTCGCCAGGTTATGCTGTCTGTCTATATGCAGTTTAACCGCAGCATCAACACTCCATTCTCATCATTTGAAATACATGGAAACTTTGCTGAACCGGAACAACAAAGATCTAGCATTATCTAAGCGTGAATTGAACGTACTACTGTTGAGCCCACCAGCATTTGGTCATCTTCATCCAATTCTTGCAATTGGTGAGGAACTAGTCAGTAGAGGACACAATGTGACACTCATAACTGGAAAGGTGTCAGAGTCAGCATTCAAAGCCATTGTGGAAAAGAAAGGAATCAAGTATCTCTACAATCATAATGTTCTTGAATCTCTAAAAAAGACAACTGATTATAGTATCACTAAACTTAGTGAAATCGTACGAAAAACAGCTCAAGGTATGCTTAAGTTTTGGTTTGAGGAACTAACTGAAGAGGACAAACAAAGATGGGACGTCATACTATTTGATGCCGAAACACTAGTGATAGCAGGCATGTGCATTTACAGCCAAGATAAAATCCCAGTAATAATGTCCGGCAGTACAGTTCAATTATATCCCCACACATTTCCCACATGGCCTTGGCCACAACCAGTGATGGGACAGGTATCAGAAAATTTGCCATTTGTTGATCGTCTAAAAGTGGCTATGTACACTCTGATAGGACAGCCAGGATACAACTATCTCATGCTTTCTTCATTGCAGGACTCTCTCTCTCGCTACTGTCCAGATGCCAGTCCTTCTCTCCTAGCAACAGGTCCAGGTACGAATGTTCCCCATATTGTACCAACAGCAATTGGATTTGAATATTCCCGATCACTGATGCCACTGGTACACTACGTTGGACCTCTTCTCTCACAATCCCCTGACCCACTTCCAAACGATCTTGAACAATGGATGAACAGCAAGGAGAAAAAGAGTGTGGTTTACATCAGCATGGGCTCCTTTGCTAACATAACCGTGAAAACAGGGAAAACATTCATTAATGGAGTACTAGAAGCAAACTACAGTGTTGTTTGGGCGTTAAGACAGCCTGAGATTGTGGAAGGACTTAAAATAGACACAAAGAGAGTTTTCATTACAAGATGGGCCCCTCAGTTGAGTGTTCTCCAGCACAAAGCTATCAGCCTGGCCATCGTACATGGAGGATTTAATGGGATTCATGAGTCACTGTATAACGGAGTGCCACTGATTGTAGTACCAGCTTTTGCTGATCAATTTGGAAATGCTGGAAGAGTTATTAATCAAGGTCTCGGTCTAAGTCTGGATTCCAGCACTATCACAGCCGAAAAGGTAACCAGTTCTATCTCTAAAATTAACTCTGGTGACTATAGAAGAAATGTCGAACGTCTACAGAAGATCTTTGTCTCGGCTGGTGGTGTTGAGAAGGCAGCAGACTTAGTGGAGTATTACAAAGAGGTTGGATTTGATCACTTGATTCCAGCCTATGCCAAGTACGAATGGAGCTGGGTCCAGTACTACAATGTTGATGTGTACGCTCTATTAGCAGTCGTACTAGTGAGTGTCATCTATTGTTCTCTGAAGTGCTGTCAGTTTGTCTGTAGGAGAACCTGCTGCAAGAGAAAAGAAAAGAAAGACTGATTATAACAAATGTTGAAAACTATAGTTTTCTTGCATACTTAACTGTCAGATACTGAAATATTTATGCGGTAATGATCGTCAATATACCAAGTTAACTTCCGCGCACATGTCATATCAAGTTTGTATAATACGCTGTGGGTAAAATTCATAGAATTTCCTATTATAGAAGTTTTGATCAAAACTGTGCCAAAAATCCACCCCGAAATCTTGTCTGCTCAAGAGCAATGCCTTTATAAGCCAAAGCTCTCTTAGCATCTGCTGAATAAGTCGGAGAAAATGGAAGATTCAGACGCTGGCTGTGATTTCTTCAAGCTGGGAGGTTCCATGGCAGCTGTTAAGAAAAGAATCACTCAGTTGGAGAACTGGAAGAATAGCGTCACCAACAAACAACCTGACTACATCTCGCCAACAAGATCAACGGCAAGAGTGAAGTTTGGAAACGCCGATGCGTTCGTGGGCGCCGTGAAAGCCGGAGACACAGAGGAGGTTAGGCGGCTGCTCGAAGCGAAGGCAGCTGACGTGAATTCGAGGAACTCTGACAACCTTACTGCTTTGCATCAGGTGAGTAAAGATATACAAAAAAAAAAGAGTCTGTTTATGATCCAAAATGAAGCCGGTATCTGGCTTGCAAACTCAGTGTGCCATCTTGGAAAATTAATAATCAATTTGATACCCTGACTCTGAGCTGTTTGTGTGTGCATCTAGCCTAGCTAGTTGATGATCTGTAAGCTTCTGCATGCTTGAGTGATCAGCATGTAGAGAGCTTTCAAGTAATACCTTTGTTTTGACTTAATGGTTAGAAACTTAACCCATTACTTATTGGCACTCAAAATCAAATCACAGATTGAATTATGAGATCTCTTTGTAGATAACGAACTTGACCATTTCAGCTTGCTTATTCATTGCCCTATGCGTTAAAGTTTCATGGGGATTAACTTTCATGATTTTCACAGATCACGATCCATCTGCAAAAGTTTTTATCCGCAGAATTCTCCATAATGTATATACTGTACGAGTGTCACACAGCTCATCTGCAAAAGTTAAAATGCAGAAATGTTTGACAAGAGTTAGACACCCCATAATATTTGTCAAAAATTTCGTCTAATCCAACTCCTGTTGTTCATTATCTTGTACGTACGCATGAAACTGAATGGTCATTTCCTTGCTTAGAGACAGTTGCTAGTCTGTGTAAGCATGGCGTCATGTCTTGGAACAGTTTCACAATCAATTCTTCATATCTGAAAGTGTTTGTTCTTTTGTGTAGGGAACAAGTTATTTACATCCTGTTTTCCACGTCTGTCTGCGTAATGTAGCCATGGCCCATGGAGTATATGGGATGTGTGTGTGTGTGTGTGTGTGTGTGTGTGTGATATCTGTGACCAAATTATTTGTGAGAATCTCACATAAAAGTACAGCCATAGAATCTACTATACTACATCTGTCCTCTGTCCTGGGAGATCCTGGACTAAAGCTTCAGTCTAGCCAGCAAGGGACACTCCATGATAGGCAGTTCAAAGTGGACTAATATGTTTAATGTACAGAGTGAGTGATTGTCTAGTGGTAGTACTTTCCCTGGCCAGCTGGTTGCCAACTAGGCTGACTTTATATGTGCAGCATACCTCTTTTGTGTACCCATACATGTGATCATGGTAACATGAGAGAGAGAGAGAGAGAGAGAGAGAGAGAGAGAGAGAGAGAGAGAGAGAGAGAAGGATGCTCCATTGTTTGTCTGGCTATCTAAACTTCCCTTCCATTGTGTGTTGTTGTTCATTATGTGTTGTTGACAAGACCTATCACAACATGGAGGTGTTGACCTAAACTGTTCATGGAAGCTTAAAGCCTACAAACCAGAGAGATTAGATAGAGGAAAACTAGCCCAGAACAAGTCATCCAGCATAAGAATGACATTAATTACTGTCAAAATCATAAATTTTAATTTTGTACCTGCGGGTGTAGGACTAACTTACGCATCTTTTGGGTTGAGTTGCTTAGAAATTAAGTTATTTAGTGCTGTTGATGTTTGTGTGTGTGTGTGTGTGTGTGTGTGTGTGCATGTGTGTGCATGTGCCTGCATCAAAGCATTTCCTAATCATAACCATTTCTCTTTGTACCTCATAAAATTTCCCTAGTTAGAAAAATAAATTATCTTGCACCTGGAATACTACTGGTTGATATGACAACCTGATACCACACTAGCTGAAGAAAGGGTTATAGTTCAGAGTATTTTGTGCTATTGCTAATGAACCACTACCTGAAAACAGATAAGAGGAAAATGTAGTTGAAGAAACATACCTTAATTTTAGCTTAATTCCTGTCAAAAGTATGTCACTTACCATGTGCTGTAGCTATAAATTCATGTAATAGTATTACCACAATCAAAACGCTGTACTCAGCATTTCACTAACATGTCACATGCATGTAAAAGGCATGTACAATGTATGTTACATGTGACTGGTAAAGTACAGCAACCACATGAATGGTGTAGCTTGTCATTGATAAAGAGTGATTTGACTGGAATCCACACATCTCGTTCATTGTGCCCGTACAAGACAAACAGTCAGGTTTGCATGGAGAACGAACAAATTTGCATGGAATTTACACCAGGCATATTTCATCGTGTACAGATCTACAGATTCTCCACATTCATGAGATACAAGATCACAGGTGTAGCTCTTGTTGGTGTACAATATATAGTCCATAGAGAAAGAACTACTAAAGAGAGGGTGGTGTGTTTCTTCCTGTTCATATTTCAGTCCATGAAATGTTTGTCTTGTGGTACAAAGTTTAACTGTTTGTGCGCACGCACACACGCACACACACACACACACACACACACACCACNATACTGTACGAGTGTCACACAGCTCATCTGCGAAAGTTAAAATGCAGAAATGTTTGACAAGAGTTAGACACCCCAAAACTTTTAATTTTGTCCAAAATTTCGTCTTATTCAACTCCTGTTGTTCATTATCTTGTACATACGCATGAAACTGAATGGTCATTTCCTTGCTTAGAGACAGTTGCTAGTCTGTGTAAGCATGGCGTCCTGTCTTGGAACAGTTTCACAATCAATTCTTCATATCTGAAAGTGTTTGTTCTTTTGTGTAGGGAACAAGTTATTTACATCTTGTTTTCAACGTCTGTCTGTGTAGTGTAGCCATGGCCCATGGAGTATATGGGATGTGTGTGTGTGTGTGTGTGTGTGTGTGTGTGTGTGTGTGATTAATATGAGCTTGGATTTTCTAAACAATATGTTTAATTTTGCAAAACTTGAGTAGCTAACTTAAACAAAACATGCATCTCTTTCTCAGCATTGTGTTATTATGTATTGAGTTCGTAAATTGAATAGAAGTGATTTTCTAAACTTGAGTTGAAGAGTTGACAAACTACAAGTTATTTTTTCCTTGGGAACACACCTCATAAAAATGAGGCGGAATTTTTGATACACATACTTGAGAGATTAATTCCAACTTATGGAACATCTTGAAAGTAAAACCGTAAGCTTGTTTATCTTGTAGAAAGTGTATAGTGATTGTTGAAACACCAACTGTTATTCTATAGTGGGTGTAATTAAATCATAATTGCAATTAATAAAGTCATTAATTTGTCTAGGAAGGCAAATCTGATTTATGTCACTTCCGTAAATTTAACAAAGTGTGCACAAATCATTAATTATACATACATTTAGAGCATAATTAAGGGTTTATGATGGATTTGGGGGGGGGGGGAGCTAATTAACTCAGGTCCCCCAGACCAACAGCTTTACAGCTGGAAAGGAAATTCACCATTGCTTGTTGTTGGGATAGAGCTGAGTTGACTAGGAAGAGCTTGAAACAGAAAAAGAGGAAACAAATCAATATCTGTGACACTGGAGGGACTCGAACCGCGTACCCACAGGTTGGTAGTCAGAGACATTGCTGAAGTAGCCACATGGTCAGGAGCTGAATGGTGTTGTCAAGAAACTGTATACATAATTGGGTTAATTAGAGAACACAGCAAAAGTTGCCTCTGAGAAGCAGTATGGCGTGTAAAGGAAGCAGTTTATTAGCTCAGCCAGGCAGTACCAGGTGTATGTATTGGTCCTGGTCGTTCTGGCTCTAATGGAGTGGTTGCCATGGTAACTTGGTGTTGGGTATGGTTTCTTGTTAAAAGAGGGAAGTATAGTGTTTGTGATTTGTGGAATAGTAACTTGAGTGAATGTGTGTGCGTACGTGCGTGTAACCTGAAACCACCAACAAAAACACACACACACACACGCACACACACACACATGTACTCTCTCTCTCTCTCTCTCTCTATCATTCTCTCTCTTTCTCACACACATAGACTTTTACTTGAAAACAATGCATTCCCTGCTATCGTGAGCCTTGATGGGGAAACCCCCTCTGATGTCGTTGAAGATGACGATGACATCATCTTGAATATGATCAAAGAGAAGGTGGAGGAACAGGACATTGATGTTGAGGCCTTGAAGACAGCCGAGGAGAACACCATGATGGAAGATGCTTTAAAGTACGTTGTGAGTGTGTGTGTGTGTGTGTGTGTGTGTGTGTGTGTGTAAGTGAGTGAGTGTGTGAGTGTGTGAGTGTAGAATGACCAAGACTAGAAAATTAACATATTCATTCAGTCCTCTCTGATCATTGCAACATGTGCTATCAAAAACACAGTGATTGACTAACTTTATCCAATGATATTCAACTCAACTAAGTTGTTGTACAAACCCAGTATAATCAAAGTTTCTACTATTATAACCTCCCAAAAAATTCATTGTGTGTGTGTGTGTGTGTGTGTGTGTCCATTGTCTCCAAGCAGGTCACGGCACCCTTGTTATGATTGCCTATACTCTTTACACACAGAGAGACTGGTAAACTCACTATCAATGTTACTATATGTGACCGAATTTTGGAAAACCGACCAGATGTAGTAATATGCGAATTTTGAGATAGCGCTTGCATTGTAATTTACGTCATTGCAGCTAGCTATTTTCCAAATTTGAAGCGGCTAGGCGCTATAGTTTTGGAGATATGAGCTCAAATATACCGACCGTTCATTCCAATTTTACTCGCTAAAATCGT
>CAXIPT010000003.1:582250-594098 GCA_964030475.1 Tethya wilhelma | reverse complement strand
TGTGTGTGTGTGTGTGTGTGTGTGTGTGTGTGTGTGTGTGTGTGTGTGTTTAAAACCACTATTGGATGCACGTTTGTTTGTGATAGTCTAAGTAGCCTGAGGGGATACATACATATATGTTGTCCTGTATATATACAAGTGGGTTGGTCATTTTTGGCAACAACACCTCTTGTTTGGTGCCAGATGATAATCACTTGCATAGCAACAGTTACTAACTGGTATATATTGTTGTTGTCAGCTGATCTAATTGAATCAATCACCATTTGTTAAGGCACTCCAATTCGAACACAACTTGAGAAATTTTTTTTTGTCCTATCTTCTCTAATTATAGGATTAAAGAGGACCCCTCCCTCGACCTGGTAGGTGCCAATGGCGTGACACCATTACATGTGGCAGCTGCAAAGAACTACGGCAAAGTTCTAAAGTAAGTATAGAATTGTCCTTCAGTTAATTTTAGCTTTCTTATAGACATTAGGTCTAAAGCGTTCTTAGACGACTTACATGAGTAGCTGAAGCTGGTCGAGATCGAGACTATAAAAATATAAAAATTATATCAAATCAGTATGTTTCTTGCATTTGAAAGGTACTATTTACTGCTCAAGATATTTCTGTGTTTGCTCTTGAGCTTAGCACGATGAAAGCCTACCCAAGAATAGCTTCTTCTTTTGATCGGTACCGACCTTTAAAGCTCTCAGTAACTACCAGTTGGTGGCGAGCCTCCAAAGAATGTTGATAGCCACTTTGATTGGTCAGTTTTGGGGCATATGGGCTAGCATGTGTGTGTGTGTGTGTGTTGTGAAGGTAGCCAGGTTGGCTGTTGTAAGAAGCTGAGTGGTTATCTCTGCCACAGCAAAACACAACCTCATGTTGACATAGCTGCATCAACAATAGCTCTGAGGTGGATTTCTAGGTTATCATACCACTCCACAAACAATCCTGTACCCACGGTATCACTAGTGTATGTATGTATGTATGTACCTATGTATGTATGTATGTACACACAGCAAGGATAGCCACCCCTGCACTGCTATTACTGCACCCACACATGAATGTATTCTATCACACACACACACACACAGGGTTCTTCTCTCCGTGAGATCAGTCAAGTCGCTTCTAGACGCAGCTGACAAAGATGGCTGGACTCCTCTCCATGCAGCCATCTTCTGGGGCAACATGGAGGTAGCTGAGCAGCTAGTGGAAAGTGGAGCTGACCTTCTCAGGATGACTCACGCTGTAAGGCACTGTGTGACTTGAGTTAATGGTGTTCGATGAATGTGTGTTAGTTGTGTAACTATTATAACTTGAAGTTTTTTTGACCAACAATATTTCAGTCTAGGAAGGTCGTATGAAGCTGGGACTTGCACCATTGCGATCAGCTTAAACAGATCTTTTAAATGATATCTATTTTGTTAGGTTTTGTGTCGAAAGCCAAAATGGCCAAATTTGATAAAATCCCCTGACTATAGTCCACGCTTTTTTTGTGATTTTGGGTCAAAATCAAAACTATATCAAATTAGGTATCATTTGAAAGATCTCTTTGAGCTGATCACAATGCTGCTAGTCCCAGCGTCATACGACCTTCCTAGACTGAGACAGCACATTCTTAAGTTGTGCAATATTTGTGGATCAAGCATTATCTCAGATGGTAATCAGGATGGGGAGTGCATTTTAATTAGTCAAGAATTTGTTTCCAAGTTTTGAAGATCTTCCAAATAATTGTTTGAATTTCTAGCAATTAGATCTAATTTGTCTAACAATTCACTTTCCGCCAATGCTGACAAATAATGCTAATTAGTAACCTTGTCATTTCTGAAATACCCCTCCACAACAACTCGCTAGTTACTGTTTTCTTGATTCTAATTAAATGAACTACTGATTATTATAGTTTCTAATTAAAGCACTGGAAAGAAATTATTTTTTTCCTATTTATAGGGAGATTCGATTGATGACCTCTGTGACCCTGATTGCCTGGATGAGCTAGAGAATTTGAAGAAGCTTGCTGCCAAAGGCAACAGTGAGCTGCTACAATCTCTGAGCTCACACACGGGGGAAGATGGACGTCCCCTGTCAGTGATGATGAGATCGTTTAGCAGGGAGGTCCCCCTCATGAGACGAAGGTATGTGTATGTGTGTGTGTGTGTGTGTGTGTGTGTGTGTGAGAGAGAGAGAGAGAGAGAATAAATTGACTTGTATGAGATCCTAGTTTACTTTTGCTCATATCACTGTAAGTAATGTTTTCCGATGTTCTGTTAATTAGAACATACGGATTGTGTGTTTTTTACTTTACCTCTGCTGATTTGAATGCCAATTATGGACTATATTCGTGTTCTCTTGTCAAAATATTTTCCTGTTCATTATTTAGAATATCAAACAATCGTAATATTTCTTCCTTGTATTCCCTTAATTAGAATGTCCAGGGAGGTGGTCATGTTGGACATGACTAAAGAACGAGAGGAAAGAGAAATGTTCTCCCCTGAGGGCATCGAAGAGGTCGACCTGTCTAATGGTCACGTGACAGGAGAGACAAACGGGAAAATCCCTAAAATATCGGAGAAGAATTTCCTCCAAGATGAGGAGAATCAAAATCCTCCATCTTTTTCTGAGTCTTCCAAAGTTCCTGAGAGTGTTGGTGCTGTCTTGGAAGGTGGTGGTCAGGTCCAGGAGGCCTCCCAGCAGCAGATACAACCTAGTCCTCAGAAACGATGGTATAGTTCGTGTGTCATACTCTAGTTATATAGGAGGTGTATATATGGACTTTGTGAGTATATGTATACTTATTTCGTGCCTTTTTGCACAAAAGCCACGGTATTATGTTGTTATTGCATGCATGGTGTTTGTATGTAATGTATGCTGTTTGTGCATGTATGTATGTGTGTGTGTGTGTCCAAGTTCAATCTATATGTACCAGTTTGTACAATCTTATCAAAAATATGTAAACTTGTTTTATTTGTACGTATATACGTTGTTTTTTGTGTGCTTTCATTGTAAGTTGGGACATGTTCGATAAAGATAAAAGTTTCTATGCTGCTCAGTTTTATTATTACTTGATTGTCAAGAGCTAGCCAAAGCTTTGCATAATGAGTAATTTTTTGCCAAAAAAATTACATAACCACCGTATATACAACCATATAAAATATCTTAGTGATAGCAAGCTACATATTCTGTAACACCTATATAAGCTGGCATAAAGCATGCATGGCCTAGCATTATGCATACGTCAGAATATAGCTAATGGTAGCCATAGTTGTATGCAAAAGAATCACGATAAGTGACATTGAAGTCACGTGATCAATACTGCCTACTCTAATTGAGTGTAAAATGCCTTTTATGTGCATACATCTAAAGGGGCCATTGTTGTCTACAGACATAGACGTACACGTGTGCATTATGTCATTGTAACTGTAGTTCATGAATAATTCATAAGCTTTGAATGTCTTTTCCGTTGTATACTTCCAGGGTGGCATGGGCTGATGACGATGATGCTTATGGCGAGGACAAGACCTGGAATGAAACGAACTCTGACCTCACAAACGATCATGGTCTCCTAGCAACAGTTACTGCTAACAACGACTTTGTCGGTGAAGATACTTCATCGAATAATGATGAAGCGGTTGATTCGGATGAACTGGAACTTAATGATTTTCAACATGTGAATGGTGTGGAGAATTCCTTACCAGTGGTCTCTGAGAATGGTACCAAAGAGTTGCCAGCCATTACTGTCTCTGAGAATGGTACCAAAGAGTTGCCAGCTATTACTGTCTCTGAGAATGGTACCAAAGAGTTGCCAGCTATTACTGTCTCTGAGAATGGTACCAAAGAGTTGCCAGCTATTACTACTACTGAAGAGGTGGATGATATTATCAGTGATGGAGCTTTGGTACAAGAGGAAATGGTCCAAAATGGATCTCTGCAGGAAGAACAGCTTGAAGAGGAGGATGATGAACATCTCACAGAGCAGAATGGCGGCTCTCTTGACTTAGAGGTACCTCAGTATGTGGCGCCAGTGCAGAATGGAGTTAATGAACATCAACACACAGAGTCTGACACAGACAAAGAGATCACAACAGAAGATAAAGATCACGATAGTCACGCAGGGGGTAATGAAAATGAAAATGTAATCAGAAAAGATGAAATTGAAATAAATGGCAAAGGTGTAGCAGCTGTTACTGAAGATGAACTCACTACGAAAGACACAAATGAAAGTAATATTGAAGACAGAGAAGAACCTGTTTCAGAAGAAGGTCTTGCTGAAGAGAAGTCTACAATGGATGCTAGAAATGACTCTACTTTTAATACCGAAGAAGAGTTTGCAGTAAAGGATCACGATGACTTTACCGAAGATGAACTGACTACAAAAGATATGGATGAAGCTAAAATTGTAGAAGAAAGCCTTACCAAAGATCACGAGGAGTCTGCAGTGAAAGCTAGAGATGACCTTACCAACAAAGACACAGAAGAAGCTGAAATTGAGGAAGAGAGAGAAGAAACTGCAGCTGTTGTAGAAGGCAACCTTACTGAAGAGAAGTCGACAGTGAAAGACAGAGATGACCTTACTAACAAGGACATAAATGAAGACACTGAAGAGGAACCTTCAACAAACAAAGCAGGTCAAGTTGAAACTGCTTCAGATGATGGAGGTGACTTGGTACCTGAAGCAGCAAATGAGGGATTCCCACCTAACATAATAACTGTTGAAGCACCGCAGGAAGATTTGCCAAGAGGAAAGAAGGAACTGTTTGCTGAAAGCTTCTCTCATTACGATGAGCAGTCTTCACAGTCACAACAACAACAGGCAACAGAAATCTCTGAGCCACTAAGTATCAATGAGCTGGAACCTTCAAGCAAGAATCCAGCTGGTATGCATGACAATATACATGCACAGACATGTTGTGTTAGTTAATTATTATAAGGTTGAAAACCTGTTAATATGCATTCATTAATTTTCAATGCAATACTATATTCAATCTCATAACCAAAGGTGCAAAGTACAACAATGCAATGGAGTATGCAAGCACCCATGCACATGAAAGTGGCCCAATGACCGTCTTTACCAATTATCATTGATCCTACAATTATATAGCTAATTACTGAGTCAGACAAATTATTTATGCATTTGCTATCATTTTTGTCTTACTATACTTTTCAGACGAAGCTGCAATGAAGTCTTCCGAATCTTTACCCTCATCACCAGAAAACAAGCAACCAAAGAGCTCTTCCATTGCATCACCTTTGACCTGGTTCTTTGTCGTGGCGGCGGTGGTGGTGGTGGTCGGAGTGTTCATCAGGCAGATGGTGGTGACAACATGAGATAGAGAGCAGCTAGCTCTAGAGGACTCACATGTATACATTCTCAAGCTTGAGTGTGTGGTTAATTTGGATAGAAATCAGTAAATTTGCTATGTGTATACAGGCATAACCATTGTCATTTAGTTGTTTTTTTTTGTTTCTCTCTTTGTATGCTTGTAAAATAGTTTCTTTAAAATAAGAAGTAAATTATTCATTAATTTTACTTATCGTTTTATTTTAGCGAAGAAGCTTTTAGTTTGAATCATCATTATACTGTTTGATATATTGTGTGAGTTTGTACAGCTGATTCTTATAGTAAATTTAAATCAATATTTACTAGTTGTGAAAGTCTTGTATGGGTGTAATCTGTCTGAAATTTTCTATCTGATGCATGCAGCATTCAATATAGTTTTTGCACAGCGCACAGTGGCCCAGCGGACCCAGTATAGCCCAGCGCACAGCGCACAGTGGCCCAGCGGACCCAGTAGCCCAGCGCACAGCGCACAGTGGCCCAGCGGACCCAGTGGCCTAGCGCACAGCACACAGTGACACAGTGGCCCAGCACACAGTGGCCCAGCGAGTGGCCGTTAATTGATCGTATTATTGCCATAGCTAATGCAAATACCAAGGAAGTACTTGAAGAAGCTTGTCCAAAACCAAAACCTGAACGTAAACCGAATGTTTAAGGCAAAGGCAAAGGCCGCGTGGTATGGAAGAAAAAGACTAGTGAGCATTTATAGCTAGCTTATACAGTGATAGAATGATTTGTATGTATATAGAATACAGTAGTAAACTTTAAGACTTAGTTTAGTCAATAGCAATATCGAGAACTCAATATTATACATGTATAATTTGATTAATAACTATAGAAAACTTAAGTTCATGATCACTGTGTTTAGTCCTATACCTGTATAAAGTAATGATCGACTGTCTGTCAGCAGTCTTATGGTAGTTACTGCTGTAAAGTTCTCAAATAATAATTATACCATGATTGTAAAATAAGTGCATGCATACATGCTAAAGTATAGGAATGAACAGCATGAAATCAATGCAGTATTATAGTGCTTCAACTTACACTTTCAGTACCTAAAACCTAACTACAAAAGAAGCAATGGTCATATCTATAGCACATTATACTATATACATTGTCATGTAGCATTTGAAATGCAGCTTTTTTTTCCCGCAAACTTTCACTGTTGATGGTTGTAGTATATGAATGAATGCATGAATGCTAGCTATAACCGGTACCTATATATTCATGGCTAAAGCATTTGTAACTGAACTTCTTCAAAATTATGGTGTATATATACACAGCTTCAAAAAGAGACTGTACATATCAAGTTACCGTGATCCAAAACTATAAATAGCTCTTGTAATTTGGTAGCTATCAGTGTGCCTATTCTTCAGAAAATTCAGAAAGCAAGGATATAATTGTCAACAATGCAGCAGAAATCATCCACCCTCTCCTTGTCTCTGTGTGTGGTGGTGTGTTCTCTGCTAGTTGGCTTCACACTCTTCATCACTCCAGTTCACGGCAGGAATAAAAAATTCAGCAATAAACTGACACTTAAAGAGCTAGCAAAGGAGGCCATGCTGAACAAAGCTGAGATACAAATGCTCAAATTATTAACAGAGTTAGTGAGTACATCAACGAGAGATGATCTTGCACATGTGATGGGAAGGGAAGGACAACAACCAATTCATCCTCTTGAACCACCAAACAAAAGACCAAGACTAGAAGAATGTAGGGAAGTTTGCAGAGATATTTGCAACAATAATGAAGGGCCACCAGTACAACCACCGCCACCACCACCGCCTGGAAGTCCACCAGGACAACCACCACCACCGCCAGGAAGTCCACCAGGACAACCACCTCCGCCGCCAGGAAGTCCACCAGGACAACCACCACCACCACCACCACCACCAGGAAGTCCACCAGGACAACCACCGCCGCCACCACTGCCTGGAAGTCCACCAGGACAACCACCACCACCGCCAGGAAGTCCACCAGGACAACCACCACCACCGCCAGGAAGTCCACCAGGACAACCACCACCACCACCACCGCCAGGAAGTCCACCAGGACAACCACCTCCGCCACTACCACCACCAGGACAACCACCACCACCGCCAGGACAACCACCACCACCAGGACAACCACCACCACCGCCAGGACAACCACCACCATGTGAAGCTCCAGGTTCACCTTCAACCACTCCAAGTATGCACCATAGTAAAGATATTGTTTAGTGGTAAATCTTTCGGGCACAATTACTGAAGAAGAAAGTGCATATTTTTTAGCTAGCAAACTTCCATTAAACCGTGACTGAAGCCATAATTTTATTTAAAAATATACCAATCCACAAGAGAAATTAGTTTTATCTGTAAAACTTTCCCAGTGTATAGATACAGTACAATACTCCATATAATATTAAAAGGATTGAGTGTACATAGACATATTTAATATTATACATTCTTTTATTACAGTGAATTTTGATCCACAGAGAACAAAATTAGAGTGTAAAGCCTCTAATCCACTGGAAGGATATATAGCTAATACAATACCACCCCAAGGTAAGCACTTGTACTATTCAAGATTTCAGCACTTGAGCATGCATGCAATTGAGATCTATTACTGTAACACTGTATGAATAATAACAATTTATTTTTATTTGCACAAATGCAGTTCGAGAAAATGTTGAGCAATTCCTTACAGCCCCTACCATAAACGACTTAGACTGTGGCCATGGGATAACTCTCCATGAACTTATGGAGCTAGCAACAAGCATTATGGAGGGTAGGAGAGATGAAGGAGAGTACCCAATTTTCACAGGAATTCGACGCGGTCCTTCCTGTACCTATCTACCACCTGGTGCCTCACAAATCCACCCAGATGGAGATTTTTACAGGAGTGGCGGCTTTGCTAGTCAAAATCCTTATAAATACCCAGAAAATCGTAAACACTCTGAGATACACATGCTGGATGATGCTCCAGATGTGACTCAATACTGGTCTGGGTGGACTCCCTGTCACTACTGCTCATTGAGCCTTTTGTATTGGAAGTACGAAAAAAATAGACACAATCCGGTAACAATTCATCTTGGAAGGGTATTCGATTGGGACCAAGAAAGGAAAACCACGGTGGAATGTCTAGCGCTCATGAAGAGTCAAGGCTTTAATTTGATCCCTTGGGACTGGAGAACTCTTAAAACAATTGGGTTTGATCCTACATGCAACCGCCTGTTGGAACTCATACCAATGTGTCGAGAATTTGAGGAAGCGTCACGTAGAACACAAGATTACTTGGTAAGAGTTGACAATACTCTTGAACGCTACAAAAATCTTGACTATGAGAGTTTTGAGAAAGTCTGTGAGGATAGCGTAGGAACAACTTGAGAACCGAACCCTGCACTAGTACAAGTTGACTATATATGATAACCTTTAGACAATATAAATAGAACTGTATAGAAGAGATTCATGATTAGAAATACATATTGTCATAGTTTATTAGAATATAAAATGATTATTAATTAATTGTGTGAATAAAATTAAAGCTTATATTCTCACAGCATGCGGCAGCTTTTCTTTGTGAGGTTGGTGCTATACCTACCATTGTTCAAATAAAACAGGCACACTAGCTTATACATAGTTTCCACTGCATAATTATGATACCATATTATTGTAACACTATTAATAGAGTGTGATCACCAAACCAATGCATGTATAGGTACTGGATTGGGTAATATGGCAGTTATATTCTCTTGAATAAAAAAAATCTCTCTTTTAAGTATACAGTGTACACAGTAGTCAATAGAGGTTCAAAGTTCATGGAGTGACAGTTAGCTATTGAAAAGATTCCTGTCATTGAACAAAGAAAAGATGAATAGCTGATACCACTTGTAGTTTATTCTTCAACAATACCATCAGCTATATATGGCTCACACAGCCTATAGAAAAGTTGTAGGAACCTAACACAATACATCTTCATGCATGCAAGCATGGATCTGTCTATATATATAGGAGATAATCGCAAATTTTGTTTCAGCAAAGCTAAGCTTGCATGCTTAAATGCATAACTTAATATGCAACTAACTAAAAAGCTTGATAACTAAACTGTTATTGCAAGATTCAAGATGTCCCATCTCTCCATGACTCTGTGTGCAGTGGTGTGTGGCCTGCTAGTAGTGGGAAACACTCCAGCTCACGGGCACACCGAAGAACTCAGCAATGAACTGATGAAAGTTTATAAAAAGATGGCAAGGATAAATAGAGCAGAGGTGCAATCGTTGGAAGAGATGATGACCCAAGAAGTTGATTCAACAAGAGACAATAATGTTGCCATGAAGATGGGTAAGGAAGATAGACCCAGACCTCCGTCAAGACAACCAAGAAAAAGTGAGAAAGTGGCTTAAGTTATTAATAATTAGTTATTAATAATTGCTGGGATCAGTTAATTGCAATTCATATAGTGCTATAGCTTGTAATATTTTTATCAGATGAATTATTAATAATTCTTATTTTAATTTACAGAGGTTTTTGATGCAAGTTCACAACTTTTTTGCAGAGAAAGAATACCACTAAGAGGCTACACTGATGTATTGCAACCAGGACGTGAGTATAACATGCATGTACACAATTTGCCAAACAAAAATTAAACAGCACGGGGTAGGCTAGGGTATGAGGCTAGTAACTGTTATACAGCACATGCACACACACACACACACACACACACACACACACACACACACACAGCTCAAACAAAACAGTTGAAGAAAGTGTCACAACCTTCCTCATGCATGGGCCAGGCCCGGACTCAAGTTGTGGACCAAACACAGGAATAACAGTCCACGAAATCATGAAGCTTGCCAACAGCATAGCCGGAACAAATTTGTTCAATGTAAGAGGAGGGCGTTCATATGCTTATCTTCCCAAATTCCGCCAACACCGTGGATGGTTTTACGAAAGTGGACAGAGAGAGTGCTACAATGGATATACTTGCAAGAGAAACTACAAAGATTCAGAAATGTATCTGATAGAGGACTTTCCCCGCATCAGAGAATACTGGTCAGGTTGGACACCTTGCTATTACTGTGAGAACAGCCTCATGAAGTGGAAACGCAACTGGAACAGTAAAGTTACAATACACGTTGGACAAGCTTACGATTGGGGCAATAAGCCCTCCACTCCTGAGTGCTTGGCGCAGATGATAAGAAAAGGATTTGACCTCGTGCCGTGGAATTGGGATCAGTTCAAAAACAAAGGTGGATTTTCGACCACTTGTGATCGCTTGGTGGAGATGATTGATAGGTGCCAGGAGTTCAAAGTTGCCGATGCTGCAATAAAGGCAACGTTGGCTCGGGCACACAACATAGAGAGAGGTCAACCAAGAAACAAACAGGGATGGCAAGCTCTTGACCGTATGTGCAAGCAATCAGTGAGGGGTTAGTAAGCCAGGCTGTTTCAACATCAGTAGTTTTAGAATAGCAACTCCACGAGTTTGCAATGTGTAGACACACTACATTAGATATAGTTGTTTTAAGATAGGACTGGTGAAGACACACAGTATGTTGAGTGTATGATTGTAGAATATTGGCATGCATACAGTGACTCTGTAAGCAACAAAAGCTATATAATCATGAAGTTTAACTAAACATGCATACACAGGTAAATTATACACATACAGTATCCATTGTATCTTGCTATTTTACCATGCATCACTCTGCCTCTTACTGGCAGTATATCACAGAGAAAAGCTCAGAAAACTTGCTAGAAATTGCTCAACACATTTGTATAAGGAGTGAAGACTATCACTATACAGAGTGCACAAAGCGCAGAACAAAAGTCACTGGTCACAGATTATATTATTTGTACACATGTATTCCAATGAGGAATTCCTAGAGATAATAACATGTATATGTACATGTAACTGTTGCTTCCAAAGCCAAATATATAAAAGGTTTATAGCTTCTAACAAACTTGATCAATAGTACAAGTTGTAGGAACCTATAGATAACAAATGTGAAGCTACAGCTAAGGTGTGACTGCGCCTTTAATGAATAGGGTCACCTGTAGAGTCTAGAAAATTGCAAAAGGTACAAAATTCGACCACCAGAAAGAGCAATTCTAGAGATAAACAAGTACAACTATACCTCAAGCTTCACACACAGTCTATAACATAAGTTGTAGGAACCAATCATATACATAATACCATCAGCCTGAGGGTTTCATTTAATGGAGGAAACCTACGTATAACATGACAAAGCTGTAGACTATAAGCTTCTCACATGCAATCTACAGTACAAGTTGTACCAATTATATACATAACGCAATCTGGGTTTCATTTGAAGGAGGGAACCTAGTACACAATAAGATGCATGTACAAAGTATATCTATAAGCTTTAGACTACAAGCTTCTCACATGCATGTAATCTAGTACAGTACAAATTGTATAGGAACCAATTACATACATAGGCACAATCAGGGTTTCATTTAATGGGTGGCTGGTCTGATAATGCAGCATTAGAAGTGATCTCAAGTGGTCTAAAAACAATCCGAGCCATGG
>CAXIPT010000003.1:545353-581292 GCA_964030475.1 Tethya wilhelma | reverse complement strand
CACTGTTTCCCCCCCCCCCCCTCCCTCCCCCTAGCTACATCTTAGTACCTTGCAGCTGGATATAAATAAGAGAAGAAAATTTTGTTGAAGCTAAGCAACAAATTTAAGCTCACTCGTGAAGTTGCTAACTTAAAAGTGTGTCAAGGAAATTGCCATTGGAAGATTCAAGATGTCCACCCTCTCCTTGTCTCTGTGTGTGGTGATATGCTACACACTCCTCTTCAGTCCAGTTCACGGCAGGAATGAAGAACTCAGCAGCAAACGGACGAAAGAATATATTGAAAGGCTGGTCGAGCTATACGTAAATAGAGCAGAAATGATGCAAGCATTGGAGGAAATGATGATCCAAGAAACTGACTCAACAAAAGCGGACGAGAAAGAAGCCATGATGGCTAGTGAGCAAGCAACTTAGCTATAAGTTTAATGATTGATCAATTGTAAACATAATTATACTTTTAAAGATCTTGACAATTATTGCATATACTTACAATTCTTAACTTGCAGATGTTTTTGGTGAAACTTCAGAGCTTATATGTGAAGATCATGACCCACTTCGAGGCTACACACACATATTAGTAAAAGGCCGTAAGTCTAAAGACATGCATAACATGTACACCATTGATCTGGAAATTGATCTGATATTTTTTGTACTCCGATATTCTTTAACACATGGATAGTGAAAATTTAAAACATACTGTATAATATTATTATCATAATGGTGATCTTTACTGGGAAATTTTCTGATCTAAGGTATATAAATGTAATAATGTAGTTACAAACAATACTTGCATGCATATAATATTATAGTCAAGTAGCTGCTGAGAGAAACTTTCATGCAAATGCAAGTTTGTAGATCTTTAACATGAATAGCAACTTGCAGGACTGCATGTATACAATATATACTGCAGCATCTCTATACATAGAATTAAAATAACAGTTACAATAGATACTATAATTATGCTACCATCCTTATATACAGTTCTCAAGGCTCTACGCACCTGAGTGGCTGTATACTTTTGCCTGAAATAATGTGCAGGCATTCCATAAGAGAGTTACTTCCTTTAGGCAGGCATTGCATGGCATATGCATGCAGGTATTGGGAAGTTCCGGTTTGGGATATTGATTGCAAATAATATTATAAGACTGTTTCAATTCTTATGCAGCATATTTTACACACACACACACACATTAAAACAAAACAAAATATAGTTGAAGAGAGCGTTACAACCTTTCTCAAAAATGGGCCTGGCCCGGACACAAGCTGTGGAACAGATACAGGAATAACAGTCCACCAGCTAATGAAGCTTGCCAACAGCATTCTTAAAAACACCGATGTATTCGATGTAGAAGGTATGAAATCGTATGCTTATCTTCCAAAATCGAGTACCAACACTAAAGGATATTTCTACGAAAGTGGTGGCAAGGATTCTACAAACGTATGCAAAAACAAATATGTTTGTGAGAGAAACTTCAAAGATTCTGAAATGTACCTGATCAACGACTTTCCACAAGTCAGAGAATACTGGTCGGGCTGGACGCCGTGCATGTTTTGCGAAGACAGCTTAATGGAATGGAAAGAAGAGAATCACTGGAAGAATACAGTGACTATTCATGTCGGAAAACTCTTCAAGAGTGACAAACCTACCACTCCCGAGTGCTTGGCACAGATGATACGAGAAGGTTTCAATCTGGTGGCGTGGGATTGGGAGGAGTTTAAAAACCAAGGCCAATTCTCAAAGACTTGTAATAGCTTGGTGGAGATGATCGATAGATGCAAGGAGTTCAAAGTGGCATATGCCGATATAAAAAGGGTGCTGGATAAGGCACACAGGATTGAGCAAAAACAGCCACGTACAACAAAAGGTTATAACCAACTTTACGAGGACTGCACAGCGTCGGTCAAACCACGAGTTAATTAAGTTGGATGACCAAGAATGCTTCCAAGTAGAAACCTATAATAGTCTGTTTTAGTATATAAATTCGATAGTCTTAATGTGTAGCCTAGAAACAAAATAGGAATGCTTAGAAACACATATGGTAGAACATACAGTAGGAATGGGCTGTATGCATCAAAATGTTGATGATCATAACAATCTAGTTGTACTTAAGTATAATTATTCAGCATGACTTCTTAGGTCTTAATTGGATAAAATGAGAGCGGAAAATAAACCACAATATTTCAGTATTCCACCATATCTCAACATTTACCACGCATCACCACTCTACTAGCATTCTTGTTTATAGGACTATTGAAGATCAAATGTTTTGAATTTGTTACTGTAGAGAATTGTCAACCATTCTGCCACGGTAAGTAGCTGTAACAATTTTCATGTGGGGTAAAATAGCTAACTTTTGAATGGTAAGGTATAGGGAGCTGGAAAAGCAACCAAACAAAGGGGGAGAATGAGCGCTTTCTAATGGTGTTTGAAATTTTGAAATCAGCTGGATATTTAGAAAGTTATTCAATTTTTTCTACCGGCATTCTCAAACCAGATGGACTTTAGTGAACACACCATTATGACAGTGAAGATTAGCTCAATCGTACGGAATTGAAAATTATATGTATTGAGTTTATAATTTTATGAGCAAAGGCAAACTGCCATTATAATACACAACAGAGTTTCTTTTACAAGTATCAAATTACACTGAAACTACATGTGCACACAGTAAATGCATGCAACAGTAGTCAAAGCTCAATAAACCCTAAAACAACCAAAAAATATTCGTAAGATGAACCAAAAAAAAAAAAAAAAAAAAAAAAAAAAAAAAAAAAAAAAAAAAAAAAAAAAAAAAAGGGGAAAAAAAGATACCTATAACATGTATATATTTAATAGCTACTAGGTTTCAAAGACTAACAACTACGAGTGTTTTTATCAAAAGTAGATAACAATAAAGTATATAACAATATAGAGAGGTTATTATTTTTTGTTTGAGTGGTTAAAGTAAACTTCATCAAAAGTTTAATATACATGGAGATTTTTAGGAGATGATACAATTGTTCTTATCGGCACCACTAGGATCACCCTGCAGGGTTAAAAGGGTTAAAAATTAAAGGGAAAAAGGTTAATAAAAAAATTCTCAAGGTTAAAAAAAGTTGTGAGTTAACCGTAGATTGACAACGTCGTGTATTTGTACAAGCAATCCGGAGATAGATAGGCACAAACTCTCACGCACACATGCACGCACACAAAACTATCTTGTCTAAACAAGCATTCTGGTATCATATGCAGATGTTAGAATTGAGAAAGCATAAAAGGATGTTAAACAAAAACACGCACACGACAGGACACCACCACAATGAATATAATTATACAAGCAAGAAGATTCTGATTGAGTTCTTAATGCTAATTGAAATACTACAGTACTATATAGGCTAAGATAAAAAGCAATGACCAGGCACACCACACGTACGCACACACCCACACCCCACACTGTGACACACACCTTCTGGTGAAACATATGCTCATCCCCCACCTGCTGCTGCTGCTGCTGCTGCTGCTGGGGCACTCCAGAAGTAGACGACCCCTCCCCAGCTCCACTGCGACCAGAACTGGTATAACGGGTTGTGGTAGTGGTGGTGGTTCTCGTCACGCGAGTTTGACCAGATCCAGAATCTTGTTGTTCCATGTCTTCATCGTTATCAGGGATATGGGGGAAAGAGCGGGAGGCTTTAGAGTCGACGGACTCGAAGGAAACAGAGCTCTTGGACTTTGAAGGAGTGGTCTCAGTGGACTGGGTGTAGGTGGCTACGACCTGGAGAGAGGGAGGGAGGGAGAGAGAGAGAGAGAGAGAGAGAGAGAGAGAGAGAGAGAGAGAGAGAGAGAGAGAAAGAGAGAGAGAGATTAAAAAACAGTATCATGAATAGACATACTTTTTCACTTAATATTTTGCGTAAAGCAAAGACAAAGTGTATGAATTAAGTCATTCAATAACTATAGTATCTTGGGAGTTTCATGCATTTATTGCTAAGCCCATTGACTACTAACAATGATTATCAAGACATGAATTGGCCCAATATTCTAACTAATGCCCACCTCAGAGGCCTTGGACACTAGTTTGGTGACAGTCCTCTTGCCAGTGCCCCAGGTTGGAGTGTTCCTCCAAATGATATCAGTAGGGGGGTTGTGAACAGCCCCCTCGGCTTCTGAACCCCATACCTGTTGGAGAGAGACAAAACAGAAAATTGTTTAATACTTAAGAAAATGACACGTATACAGCACTGTTTTTCTACTGTTAAAGCCCTCTTTGTAGGGTGTGAATTAAATATTACAGGCTTGGCAGGAAAAACAATCAAAAGAACGGGAAGAACAAGCACTTTTCAATGATGCTTGAAATTTTGAAATCGGTTAGATAATAAGAAAGTTGTTCAATTTTTTCTACCGGCATTCTCAAACCAGATGGACTTTAATTCAATCATTCTTTGTACTGTAGATTGTAAAATATATTTAACTAGCTTTCATTTTACATAGAAACACACTTCACTAGTTCTGTCTTTCCTTCAAGAATAAAGATTCAGTACAATACTAGTGACTGCATTGACTTACAGTGACTGAAGCTCCTCCCTGGAGCTTGGATTTCCCGTGGAATTTGAAGGTGACCTCCTTGTTGTTGTCCACCTGGTGGATGATCTTGAAGCTACCCACAGACTCAATCTAAAGAGGGAAACATAAAATGTGTAAGAGCAGGGTATCAATGAATAGTACAACCAGCATCATCATTTACTTCTTTGTGACACAACCTCTACAGAATAATAAAAAAACTCTAGTTAAAAAGCTTTTCACTACAAGGGGGATGGAAAGTACACCGTAAGAGCAACATATTAAAGAAAACTACAACTAAACATCATTATATACTTCTTTGTGATACAATCTTTACTCAAAAAAACTGAAAAATTTTTAGTAAACAAGATTTTCAGTAAATGCCAGTTTAACAAATGTACACACATAGGCTACTAGTATCAACTTTAATGCATTTATTTCAAATAAGCTTGTTTATATCTACTATGCTATTAGTGAATTCTTTGAATGAATTCTTGCACGAAAAAGAAGAAAAAAAGCAAAAAAAAGCTTACATCACTAGACATGTTCTTGATCTGCACGTAGCGACCAGCGGAGTCGACGTCATAGACCTGGAGGTAGCCAGTTGCGCTGGAGGACTGCTGGGCACTGAGGTCAGGGTCCAGACGAGGCTTCTTGGTCACTTGTTGCTCCGTGGTTTGAGTCTGAGTGCGAGAACGGGTGCGCTTCTCACGAGGAGTGGGAGTCAGGTTGAGCCTGGGAGGGAGTGTGTGTGTGAGAATGTTGGTAAGAGTGCTAGAGAAAATGTGTAGGCATGAAAAGAGTGTGAATGAAAGTGAGTGTACATGTACGTGTATAAAAGAAAGCAGTGTGGTTGGGCATTAATTGGAATATGTAGCAATGGTACTTATAAATGCTTGGCCAGGAAATAGGAGGCTACAAAATAGTTTTGTGAAAGCAGTGACCACGGTGGGCATTAATAAGAATCAACCAAAGACCACACCCACTCCTTACCTATTCTCCTCCTCCTGCAGTAGTGCCCTGTAGGTGGCTATCTCCTGGTCCAGCTCCACCTTGACGTCCATGAGCTGCTCGTACTCTCTCATCTTGGCCTCGTAGCTGGCCCGGGCCTCACGAAGCTCCTCCAGTAGCCGTGAGATCTCCTCGCCGTGGAGCTGACGGACACGACTCAGTTCCTCCTCCTTGTCACGTAGCTCGGCTTCACGTTTGTCGTTCTAATTAGGTGAAAATTGAGAAAAATATTAAACTAGATTAAATGGAAGAATCACACACGCATCTCAAGGTAAAAAATTGTTCTAATTAAGTGAAATTGAGAAAATATCAAACTAGGCTGAATGGAACAATCATACATGCTAATGTAATGTAAAAAAACAAACATTCTTAATGCTCTAATTAAGAGAAATGGAAAGAATTATGTACAGAATACAATTTACATATTGAAACAAGGATATAACCATTGGCAACACATTGATGTAGGTACACAACAAAGTTTACATGTAGTGGTCACACAAAACCACCCATCCTGTCAGGAAGTGCCAAACCTCCTCACACACACACACAGTCCTCACAATTTTCTGAAGCTTTGAGATTTCAGCTTTGTAGCCATCAACAGAGGAATTGATCTTCCTAATCTCAGTAGTCAACCTGCTGATGGTAGAGGCATCTCTAGCACTCTGCTTCTCAAGAGCTTCAATCTGAGTGAGAGAGAGAGAGAGAGAGAGAGAGAGAGAGAGAGAGAGAGATCAAAAGAAAACTATACACTTTTAACCCTTTACAGCTAGATGACGAGTATACTCGTCATTGCACTTTTAGAGCACGACTAGAACAAACTAGCCACTGACTTGAAAATAACATCTTAGTGTATACAAAAAGATACTCTCTTTACCTTGCTGCCATATGCCCTCTCCATTTCTGCCTTGTATTCCTCTATTTCTATGGCACTCTTCTCTCTCAGCTCATCGATGGCTGTCTCGAGACGGGAGTCCAGCTGGGCCTGAAAGTCTGTCTCTAGAATACCAGTGGTGTGGACCACAGTCTTAGCACGGACAGAATCAATTTCCTGAAAATGGAAAGAAAAGATTTGAAGTAAAGGAACACTTAGATATTTTCTGCATACACAAAAGTCAAGCAAACCTATAAATTATGCAAAACACACACAATTTTTTAAAGTGTAGAATTTTTTTGCGTACTTTTTTTTCACAGCTGAACATACAATAACATGTAATGCTAGACTAAACAATGGAAATGAAAAGTTATAAAAAAATAGGGATGGAGAAAGAGAGGTTCTAACAAATCTACTCACCTCGTCGTAAATTTTCTTCTTGAAGGCAAGCTCCTCTTTCAGAGACTGGAGGTTGTTTTGGAGGTCCACTTTACTGAGGGTCTCGCCTTCTAGCTGGTCCTTGATGGTGTCAAACTGGCTGCGAAGATCGTCCAATTCATCTTCAAGATCTTTAGCCTGTGAGTGTGTGCGAGAGAGGGAGAGAGAATGAGTATGTGTGTGAAGTGCTGTATTGAATGAGTGTGTGTGTGTGTGTGTGTGTGTGTGTGAGTGATGTGCCCACTAACTTTCTTTTGGAACTTTGTCTTTTCTCCTTGGATAGATTTGCGTTGAGCATCGTAAGAGGCAGCATTCCTCTCAGCAGCAGCAAGACGGGCTTCAAGAGACTCTAGCTCCTTCTTTAGATCTCTGAGCCTGAGAGAGAGGAGAGAGAGGGAGAGAGAGAGAGAGAGAGAGAGAGAGAGAGAGAGATCAAACATAGGGAATATTAAGGTCAAAGCATGTGTGTGTGAACGATAGTTATCAATATTATCTGCTGATAGCAAAAAAATTTGCTTAAAATCACACACTTAAAGGGTTATGTATGTGTTAGGTGTGTATGTGTGAACTGCTGGTGAGAGTGTGTGAGCACAAGCATCACGCTTTAGAGGGTTGTATGACAAACTTGAGCACTTATAAACCTGATGTACATGGCTAATTAGATTTTCAAACAATGGTTATTAACTTTCAGGAAATGCCTACTCAGTGAAGCAATAGAGTGTGCAATACCATCAGCTCCATACAAGCTATTCATGGTCTTCAACAGTCAGCTGGAAGTGAGCTATGAATATCATTAACTAATGGTGCGCATTAACTAGAGTGACCACATGGTCTGACAAAATGTGGTCAAATTAGCACTTGGACAATCACAAACACAAGAAAGGATCAAAAGGGACACAAACCAGTTAAAATAAACACCTAACCATTGTGCTAACGAAGTACATTACAAGCATGTTCAAATTCTAACACTTTATTGTGGAAAAAATTCAAAAAATCAACCCTCTTGTACTTACTCTGCCTCCAATTCGTCAGCCCTTGAAGCGTGTTTGCTCGCCAAAATTTGCTGTCTGGCTTTTTCTTTTGCCGTCTCATCAATGAGGTTGCGCGCATCGGCCAATTCTGCTTCGTAGAGAACTTTGATGGACTCCGATTCTTTTCCAAGTTCCTCTTTGGTCGATTGAAGCTCCACTTCCAGGCGGACATTTGACTCTTTGAGGGTGCGCACCTGCTCTATGTAGCTTATGAACCGGTCGTTGAGATAGGCCAGCTCTTCTTTCTCTTGGATACGCGTTTTACGCGCTGGTGAAGTGGAGGAGTAGAAGCTTTCTTGTTGCTCAGCCATGCTTGGTTGAAGATTGTTTGAAAATTCTGCAAAACAAGATAAGTTTACACATTGATAGTTTAAAATAGGAATGCGTTAGTTACTAAGAGTACAAAAAAAGAGGTAGTAAAGGCTTTAAGACGCTTACAAAAGGCTCAGTGTCTTGTCAACCTTGAACTTTTCAAACAAAATGGCGTCGCCAAACCCGCCCAAAATGGTAGTCTCAGAATACGAATATGCAAACGAACAGAAGCTCAAAAGTATTACAATACCTTGTTAAAATGAAGTCCTGTAGCGACGATAGTCGAACGCAGGGAGGAAGAAAAAGATGACAGAGAAAACCTTTGATACCAAAACCCAGCGAGGTGATGAATTTCAAATCTTCTGCACCTTGAGGGTATCCGGATATTGTGACCCGATATCAATTTTTGGCGGGATAATTCCACCCGATAATACATTCCCCATTCCGCAACAGTCTGGTTCCCATTCCGTGCGCGCGAAATTTGAAAATGATATGCACAAGACGATAAACACTAAAAGAGAATGAAGTAAAGAGTTAGATATGGAGTCATTAGCTAAGGATATTTTGTGATAGTTTCGTCTAGCTTGAAGTCTTGTTTGTTCACTGTGAATCATGGAGCTTGAGAAGAGCTGCAGCTGAAGAAAAGACAAAGACAAAACAAAGTGACTGAAAAACAGCATTTCAAAGTCAACAAAAAGAGGCTTTGAAGCAAAACTACTGAGCACTGAGCTACTGAGACTGCAGTATTTCGAACGTTGAATCTTACTTGTCAGCTGTTGAAGTTTGTCATACTCTTCCAAATTCTCCTGAAGCTGCTCCATCAACTGATAGTACCTACAGACAGACACACAAATACGTAAGTCAAAGAAATACTATAATGAAACCTCCAAACAAAGGACACTTTGGGGACAATATAAATTCAGCTTGTTTGTCCTTTGTAGAGAGGTTGTCCTCTTCTCGGAGGTTCTGTTTGTATTGCTACAATAAGGAATTGGAATTTTGGGAACCAAGAATTGTCCTTTGTTGAGAGGTTTATAATACAGTGTCCCTATCTCGGAGGGTCCACAATATCGGAGGTTCTACTGTATACAGATACAAAATTCAATGCTGAAATGCATGCATACACCCATACATGTGTCCTTCCTTACTTGAATAGTGTATCCCTAGGCCAAAGGGTCTCAACAGGGTTGCTAGCCAGAGCCATCAAGTGGGCGTGTACAGTCTTGTCCCAGCCTGTTCACAAATGAGAGTAGAATAAAAACAATGTTTTTTACGATGTTAGCTAGCACTTTCATTGTCAATCATAAATTATACAGCTTCCTCTTATATAGCTCAATAGACTGTGGTATGTACGTGTGTATGAATCTCTCACTTCTTTTCAAACTTTTTCACAACAGACAGACCGTTTGTCTGCCCCTAGCACATGAGCTCAGCTAGCTACTCACCGGCTGAAATTTTCTCCTCTTCGTTCATCAGTTGACTTCTCTGCTCCTCCAATTCAGCTTGACTCATTGAACTGACATAGAGGTAAGTGACTTTTAGTGAGCATGGGGCATGTATAGGTGGGTTAGTGCATGAATCACTTCGTGTGTGTGTGTGTGTGTGTGTATGTGTGTGTGTGTGTGTGTGTGTGTGTGTGTGTGTGTGTGGTGTGTGTGTGTGTGTATAGAAGGGGGAGGGGGAAGAAAAGGATTTGAACACGTTGTGACTGCAAACAAGTGATATATTTTTTTACTTTACAGACAAACGGTAAGATGTGTGTGCATGTGTATGTGCGTGGGGGGTGCATGTGAATTCTGAGCACGTTAATGGAAAATATGTACGTGATATCTAATACATCATCAGCAACATGTATGACCTTCTAGCCTTGTTCATCTGGTTGTCATGGCGATAGAGCTCGTAGTTCAGTTCCTCCTTCATCCTAGCGATCTCCTCACTCTGGTCCAGACTCTCCTGCTTGCGTACCAACTCCGCTGTGATACTCTGAAAGTTGTTCACTGAAATCAGTGCGTGTACAATGTCATATTGTAAGAGCAAATCAGTAACAATGAATTTGAAGTGCAATAAGCACTTTAAAGTCACATCACCAATTCAGTACAACCATTGCCAGACTGACTTTTAAAGTTTTTAAGAACACTTGTTTTATTTTTGTTGTTTGTTTTTTTTTGCTGATGCATGGCAAAGTGATTGTGAGCTTCCATATTGCTCATGCAGTACTTACACTGTATGAAATGTGCCATCATGTGTTCTGTGTGATTAAAGAGATGTCTCCATTAATTTTATTAGCATCACTCACTCACCCAAGCCAAGCAATCAATTGTCAGGAAACTAACTTCTGCCAACATTGACTAGAAGTAGCACTCACCCACTGCGTGACCCATACATGTACATGTGTTCTAAGCAGCTAATGATCATGAATTAAAGGGTGTCCCCGTTGAATGAGCACTGACTAGAAGTACACCTCATTCACTCCCTCACTCCCTCCCTCCCTCCCTCCTTCACTCCCTCACTCATTCACTCCTTCACTCCCTCACTCATTCACACCCTCACCTCCTCACTCCCTCACTCACCCATGATGCCGACAAAGAGGTTCCTAAACACAAACGACCCGATCCACACCCACAGTAAGATGTAGGTACAAGTGAAGGCAGTGTTGGAGACCTTGATCAGGTCGTTGTAGATCTTGTACCATTGGTCCAAGGTAAACAGCTGGAAGAGAGTGATCATGGCATCCAGGAGGGTTCTGTGTTGAAATGAGAGAAAGAAAGATAATGCTATAAATGTGGAAAAAAAAATTATGACTGAAATTTTGTATCAGGAAAAAATTTTTAACACTTATTTGTGGTACATGTACCTTGTACCGAGTTCTCCCCTTTGACCTTACTTACTGCTAGTGTAAGATCAAAGGAGAGAGCCTGGGTATGAGGCTAGTACATTGTATTACTTTCTGCTATCTTAGACTCATTATAGCCGGCTCAGCCCATCTATCTTTGGTAAATAATCTTAATGCATCGTGTGATATTAGCGACATTTTGTGGGTTATTTTTACCCACCGAAAGCTTCTGTGATATTCCAAGTCTTGTCTGTTTGAGTTTGTGTAGGATTCAAAGAAAGTGACTCCGATGATGGCAAAGATGTAGGTGACTGTTAGCAGCAGCAGAGTGATGAACAGCATTGACTGTGTGTGTGTGTGTGTGTGTGTGTGTGTGATGGGTGAGCATATCGAACTATTCACTTGAAGAGTTTTTGTCTTACTTGAAAAGCTTGAAGAACTGTCAAAACTATAATCCTCAATCCACCAAACCTGGCCACCTGCACAAGAATTTTTTCTTTATAAAAACACCATATTTTGGGAGATGTCTCTATGACTACAATGTCATGCTAATGATCAGACTGTGTACATTTCATGTTACCATTTTCAACGCCCTAAGAATCCTGAACACTGCCAACTGTTCAGCTACAGTTGTTATCGTGGAGACCTCATCGCCAATGAACAGAATCATGATGTGGGGAACAGCAGACTATATGGAGGTGTGCGTGGTTATGAGAGGAAGGAAAAAGAAAAGAAAAGGTGTACAAATTGGAATACACTCAACATCTTACAAGATCTTTACTATGTATGGCTAGAGTATCAACCAAAGGTTATCAAAATTCTCTGTAATGTCCGTTCCATTATCATAGCCAAGGTTGGCAGAACGAAACATTAGCGAGGCAAATATAATTTTGGTGATTAAAGGAACTATGCCACTATATAAGCGCTGTTTGTTACTAAAAATAAAATGTGTGAGGTTTTATGATGTTCCAGGATCTTTTGTGACATATTTTGTTTTGTTTCTAGAGCGATCTGGATATCATGTCCGAATACTAGCTCTGTGTACGAACATGTACTGCACATTTGTCAACAAAAAACATCACAAAATTTCACGCATTTAATTTTTTATAACAAATAAGCAAAACAGTTCCTTTAAAGGTGCTATTGCACGGAAGCGGCAACTTTTTGAAAAAATGGCCCAAAAATCAATACTGAAATCTGATTGGTTGAAAATACGTCATTGGAATGCAATTTGTGCTCCTATTTTCGCGTTGACTCCAACGTACGCATAATTTTTTTTGTGACCACATGGCAAGTTGCAGCTATTTGACATACTTATACGCTTAGACTTACACTTATTTAGCTTATTTCTTCCCCGTTCCTTCTCTTGGTGTGCTTCTGCTGCTCATCATGTCTTGTAAGCGTTCAAATTCAAACTGCACGCGGTCGCACATTTTAATACACGCATATTGTTCTACACACATTATGGCTTCACTACGCAGTGTAAATTACTACGCGTACAACTTCCGTGCAATAGCACCTTTAAGAGAAAGCTACTGTAATCACAGCAAGAAGTACTGTACACGTACCAGTATAGTGACAATGAGATCAAACACATTCCAGTTGTCTCTCCAGAAAGCCTTGAAGTTGTCGATCCATTTTAGGACTATCTCTGTTGAGAAGACAATCACAGTGAATGTGTCGATAAAGTTGAGCACTTCTCGGAGGACAATGAGGCCGGTGTGATTGGAGAGTGGGAGCTCTGTGTGTGTGTGTGTGTGTGTGTGTGTGTNGTGTGTGTGTGTGTGTGTGTGTGTGTGTGTGTGTGTGTGTGTGTGTGTGTGTGTGTGTGTGTGTGTGTGTGTGTGTGCATGAGCAATTGTGTTATAAGTTACCTCCTTGTATGCCAATAGAGATGGAATTGGTGATGATCAATACCGTTAGGAAGTTTTGAAACAGATTACCTAGTGAGCTAAAGAGTCAAGAAAGACAATTTGACAAACCAGTGCATAAACTTTGAGAAAATACATGTATGATCGAATTAAGCGATACAGAGATATTACAGTATGTAGAACTTGAAACAAGCAACAAGCAGCAATATTAACAATTTGAGCAGAAGTGATTAAGTACATCCCTATGCTTGTATAAACTAGCTCTTCTTTCATGGGTCTTGCTGGCATCCATTCCAAGCACTCAACATACATACAGTGTCAAAGGATATATACTCTTCACAACACAATTTGCCATACATTTTCAGTGGCAAAATGTATACATGGAGCAACAGTAAAGAAACAGCCAGTTGCCCATCACTTCTACATGTGAACTATCTTGTGTAAAAGGATACTCTCGACCACCCAGTTGGCCCACACGCCCACTGGTAGTCTGTTCTGGTTCTTGACTCGTGTCAGACGTCTATCAATGGTGGTCATCTCATCGTCTAGTTCATCCCTCTTGTACACTTTCAGTTTCACTATCTGCTCAGGAGCTTCACGTAGCACCTTGTCCAAAATACCAGGCTCTGAGAAATGAAGGGGAAAAATGAAGACATTGCCAAAGAATCTGTGAGTATCCAATCAATTTCAACAGCTAGGTGGCAATGGTAAAAAAACTTCAAGCTTCCCCTTGGCCTAGAGGCCTCAGTAAAATAACCTTGAAACAAGGCTGAAACCTTTAAATACCATCTTGAAATACAGTTTACAGTTCAGTTTCAATTTCTAGTGGCTAGCTATCTCTCTGCTCACTTGTTATGTCTGCTGATGTATAGACTGGTGCCTTTCTCCTGCCTTGTTCACTGGTACACTCCAAGATCTGGAAGTCTTCGATAAGCTTTGACCTAAACACTTCTGCTCTGTGGGACAAGGTGGCATCGTGGTGGTCATCTTCTCCAGTGGCAGAAGACATAACTTTGCTGAAGAACAGCTGCCGTTATGATAATTCGCGCCTATCTGAGCTCACTCATTTGCGCATGCGCAGTAGGCGTGCGGTGTCATGTATTATCATAGATAGTAGAGACTACGTACCCTACGTAGTCTCTAATATCTATGGTATTATGTCAGGATTGAGTCAGCCGTAGGGGGTATAAAGCAAATCACAGTTACATTACATATATAACTACTACAGTAGCTAGTCTTACTCTTTGTTGTATATAGGCTACTAGCTAGTCTTTCAAGTTTCTTATGTATATTGTCTCGCAATTTAATTTGGACGATACTTAAAACCAAGACTGTAAATGTAACTGCTAGATGCACGTCCAAAGAATGAAACAATATTAGCATTCTTCACTCCAAAATTATGATAACGTGCTGTGAATGTTCCATAAGGACCATGGACACGATAATCTGCTCCATTTGACCTAATGGTGATGAGCTTGAATTGGCTTAATCTAGTACTAGTGTACCATCCTCCGGAAATGGCTACTATCTCTTCACCTGTACTTAAGTTTATGGTTGTTCTTGATCCTGATGTTCCTCCATGTCTTGGTGCAGTGTATGTGGTCCCATTTTCAAATCTGTAAGTTGCTTGAATAGAATAGACCCTAGAAGAACTCTGATATATGACTATTCTTGTAATTGCTGCTCCACAAGGATCTTCAAAATAAGAACCACTAGAATATCCGAATTGTTCAGTTGATGAACAAGTAGGTTGTGGAGCTGGTACAGGTTCTGTATTCCAATTAAAAAGAAATTAAACTTTAATGATTCAGATGGCAATAAACGCCTATTAGTAATTATTACCTCTGAATTGTACAGTTATCGGGGCACTCCACTCATTTTCACTTTTTGATCGTGTCTATAATGAAAAATTTTTATTACCACATGCATGCCATGATGGATGCAGATACAAAACACAGTGTCAAGTTTTACCTCAATGGTATAATAGGCAGTCTCATCATTAATGTAGTTGACCTGAAGAGGTGAACTACTACCATAATTTTGTCCATCAGTTTTGTTGTATCTTATTTCATACTGAGATGAGCCATCAGTGCTATTCCACAGAGCAAGACCACTTAGAATATCAAGTTGAGCCACAGTATTAGGAACTGACATAAAACAAACCATTGCTTAAATCTATTAAAGTGAAGAAGGATGCCCAGGCATGAAGTATTTACTTACGTGTTGTAGCACTGACTTCACAGAGTCTGTTGTCCTTTCCTGTTGGGTCTTGATCACTGACACCATTACCAACTGTCACTCTGATGGTGTAACTAGTGAATGGACTCAGACCACTCACAGTGTAAGATACTTGACTGGAGCTGACAATGTATCGCTGTGTGTTGTGTTGAGTGAACTTTCCATCATCCTCTGAACTGCTGTAGTAGATATTGTAGTAGAAGTCACTCCTCCCAGTAACAGAAGGACGACTCCAAGTCACGGTCACTTGGTTGAATGTCAAAGAATTGCTACTGATCATGAGGTTTCGACAGGAACTAGGAGGAGCTAATAATTGAGCAATTAAATTTACATAATTTATTTACATATTTTAACTGTTACCTCCCCAACTTACATGTACATGCATTGTCCGGTCCTTCATAAGTAGTCCTGTAGTATCCTGCTAGACAGGGACACATGGCTACTGCTATACCACTAGATACAGTGTTTGAAGGACAATAACGGCAGTTGTTATGGGAACTAGAACGATACTGTCCTCTTTGGCATGCTGTGTATAAAAGTGACGTACATAACTATAATATGCAAAATTAAGCCCATAAATTGTAGCTAAGCAATCATCAAGGAAATAAAACTATTCCTTGATCTTTAGCAGTACATGGCTCAAATTCAGTTCAAAGAATTGTTACTCTAACCTCTACAAATTGCAGCTGTTCCTGTGGTCACCTCTTCATACCCAGCTCTGCACTCACATCTGGCTCCATACTCACACCTTCCATCACTGTGAGCTTTATAGCCTGAGGCTACTGAGTTGTAACTGTTGTAAGAGCAGTATGCATAAGCAACGTTTGGTTCCTGACTGTTTTGAGCAGGCAATGGGAGAGCAGGGTAGTGGGTCAGACCATCAACTTTACTGGGACACACTTTATAGTACACTCTGACTCGATTGATAGTTCCACAAGTCCCATTGTCTCTAAAACCAAGATAAAATCCTTCATCTGAACTTGAGCGAATCAATATAGTGGTGTATGTTGAACTCGACCAATAAAATGTTCCAATATGATGATATTTTGCACTATCAGTATGTTCTTTTGGCCATGATCTATTAGTTGCATAGTAATACATATCACCATATTCTTCTGAGCAGTAATAACTGTTATAACATGCTGAGAGATCGTAAGAGACTTCAACAAACACTTCTTTAGCATCAAGATATTCAATAAACTGGGTGAACAGCCAATTTTCAACTCCTGGTCCATTTTCATAGTCACAGACTTGCAAACTATGTCGGCAAATTCCTCCTGTCCTATTAACCGTCCACTGTAAATTTGTAGTTACAAATTAAGTCACTATTTTTATATTTTTAGAGCATATTTTCAAACGATTAGAATTCACCCTACAATAATATCTGTATCAACACATAGTGAACACAATAAACTTTACTCTCAATTAATTTTTTATTGTGCTGTATAATAGATCCATTGTTCACTTGAAATAATTTAGGTGTGGCTGTTTCTATTTCTTCAATTACTCAGCCTGAATATAATATCAATGCCTCTAGCTGGACTATGGTTCTATGGCACAATCAGTTCTTTACCCTTTATCTCAAATTCACTCACCCCATCATCTCCAGACTGGTATGACAGTGTCTCCCAAACTGGTGGTGGGAACACTCCTTCACCAAGGAGGTTGATATAGTTGTAGGAGTCAAGGAGCACTATTGCATTGGTTATGGATTCCTGAGGACAAAGGTCATCTTCATCTCCTGGAGCAACTCCAGAGACTCCTTGAAAAAGTGTGACTGACAGCAAAAAGAAAATTACCTCTAGCTTCATCTTGCTCGTACAGATCGTTACTGAGCATGCGTAGAAAATATCACGTGAGCAACGGTGTGCGCGCGTGTGGGTGCGCAAGGAAATTTAGCCATCAGAAGTCAGTGGGGTTGAACAAGATGAAACATCTTTATGGCGTAGTAGTTTTCTCTCTGATCTCGGTCTCTCTGTTTCAAGGAGTCTCTGGAGACGCACCGGGAGATGAAGACGACCTTTGTACTCAAGAATCCATAACCAATGCAACAGTTCTTCTTGACTCCTACAACTACATCAATCTTCTGGGAGGGGTGTTCCCACCAGCAGTGTGGAAATCAGTTTCACACCAGTCTGGAGATGACGGGGTGAGTGAAATGCATGGTACTGAGTATGCATGCTACTACAGATTCGGTCAAATTGCATGCTGCATTGCTACGTACGTAATTATTTCACCATACAATAAATGTATGGCCACATGCATTCAACCAAAGAATCTTGATTGGTATCTCCCCACATATAAAAATGGCTTATATAGAATGATTCCATCATACTTCTGTAATTCTCTGGTTATACGAAACATTGCTGAGCTGAATCAATGAGACAACAATAGCCACACCTAAATTATTTCAAGTGAACAATAAGTTTGTCACTACAGTAACTATTGTAGAATCAAAGGCACCATAACCTATAATTGAGAGTAAAATTCACTGTAATCTGTTTGTATAGATATTATTATGATTGTACAATAATTACAGTGGACTGTCAATAGATCTGCTGGTGGAATTTGTCGACAAGGTTTACAGGCATGTGACTATGAAAATGAACCAGGAGTGGACAATTGGTTGTTCACTCAGTACATTCACTATCAAGATGCTAAAGAAGTGTTCATTGAAGTCTCTTATGATCTCTCTGTATGTCGTAACAGCCATTCCTGCTCAGAAAGACGTGGTTATGTCTATCACTATGGAACTAATAGATCAGATCCTGAAGAACACACTGATAGTACAAAGTATCACAATTTTGGAAGCTTTGATTGGACAGGTTCAAGATACAATGTTAGGCTTGCACGACCAAACTCTGATAGAGGATTTTATCTTGGTTTTCGAGACAGAGGTACTTGTGGAACTATCAATCGAGTTAGAGTGTACTATAAAGTGTGTCCCAGTAAAGTTGATGGCTTGACATATTACCCTACTCTCCCATTGCCTGCTCAAAACAATCAGGAACCAAACGTTGCATATGCCTACTGTTCTTACAACAGTTACAACTCAGTAGCCTCAGGCTATAAAGCTTATAGTGATGGACGGTGTGAGTATGGAGCCAGATGTGAGTGCAGAGCTGGGTATGAAGAGGTCACCACAGGAACAGCTGCAATTTGTAGAGGTTAGAGTAATAAAGTCTTTGAACTGAACCACCAGTAAAGATCAAGGAATAGTTTTATCTCCTTAATGAATCATTGATTGCTTAGCTACAATTTATGGGCTTAATTTTGCATATATCTATGTCACTTTTACACGCAGCATGCCTAAGAGGACAGTATCGCTCTAGCTCCAACAGCAATTGTCGTTCCTGTCCTTCAAACACTGTAACTAGTGGTGTAGCAGTTGCCATGTGTCCCTGTCTAGCAGGATACTACAGAACTACCTATGAAGGGCCTAATAATGCTTGTTCTGGTAAGTGTAATTATTATTGATTCACAAACTTAGTGACAAGCTTCAGCTGCATCTCATGTATAACACATGCATTCATGCAGCTCCTCCAAGTGATTGCCAAAATCTAGTGGTCAGTAAGGAAAACTACAACCAAGTAACAGTGACTTGGAGTCGTCCTTCTGTTACTGGGAGGAGTGACTTCTACTACAATATCTACTACAGCAGTTCAGAGGATGATGGAAAGTTCACTCAACACAACACACAGCAATACATTGTCAGCTCCAGTCAAGTATCTTACACTGTGAGTGGTCTGAGTCCATTTACTAGTTACACCATCAGAGTGATAGTTGGTAATGGTGTCAGTGATCAAGACCCAACAGGAAAGGACAACAGACTCTGTGAAGTCAATGCTACTACACGTAAGCTAGCCTATCGATACAGCTGAAGTATACAATTAACTTATAACTTATGATCCCACTGTACGTTATGCAGTTCCTAATGACATTGCTCAGTTTGACATTCTAAGCAGTCTTGTTCTGTGGAATGCCAGCAGTGATACTGATGGTGACCAGTACCTTGTAAGATACAACAAGACAGAAGATCACTATGATCCTAATGACAGCAATAATGAAACACTTTATGTAAACTATGTTGATAGTGAAGCAGTGTACACAGTTCAGGTAAAATTTTGATACCAATTATTATGTATCATACGTACGGTAGTACGTATAGTAGGAATGGGCCGACTGTCCCATAGACACAATACAAAATGTTGGTCACCATAAAAATCTAGTCAAACAAAATTAAGCCTTCAAACTTGCTCAGAGGCTCTAACTAACAGATTACCAATCGCATGCAAGGCCTAAAACTCACAGAAACTTTCCTCAGCACTCGTAGAGAGAGCTAGTGGGAAGCCACAACAGTGCCATTTTTGTTCTCCTAACGTACGTACGTACGTACGTACGTACTTTCTAACTGACTTACTTGAAAAGCATTTCCAGAGAACCAGAATGTGTTGAGCCAACTTTGACAGCACAAAGTAACTCCTTTTCATAGGTAGTACATTCCTTGATACTCATTTACATCACAAATAAGCCTAAATAAAAAGTAGAACGCTTTGAAACTGAGAGTATAAATTCATGTACTTCAAATGTAGCCATTTGTAGGTAGAGTTCAAAGGTCATTGATTATCCACGTGGCAATTAATACGCATGCGCATTAGCTGCTCTAGCAGACAATAGCTGCTACTCAGATAACTCAAGCTTTTTGTAGGGACTAACCAGTCTCTGATGGTCTTCTCTCACTGTAGTGTTGAAAAAAGTGAATGAACAAGTAGTAAAAATTTCAAAAAAATAAGCAGTGTAGGAATGGGCAGNACGTACGTACGTACTTTCTAACTGACTTACTTGAAAAGCATTTCCAGAGAACCAGAATGTGTTGAGCCAACTTTGACAGCACAAAGTAACTCCTTTTCATAGGTAGTACATTCCTTGATACTCATTTACATCACAAATAAGCCTAAATAAAAAGTAGAACGCTTTGAAACTGAGAGTATAAATTCATGTACTTCAAATGTAGCCATTTGTAGGTAGAGTTCAAAGGTCATTGATTATCCACGTGGCAATTAATACGCATGCGCATTAGCTGCTCTAGCAGACAATAGCTGCTACTCAGATAACTCAAGCTTTTTGTAGGGACTAACCAGTCTCTGATGGTCTTCTCACTGTAGTGTTGGAAAAAGTGAATGAACAAGTAGTAAAAATTTCAAAAAAATAAGCAGTGTAGGAATGGGCAGTGCTGTAAAAAGCATTGGAACAAGGAATGGTCTCAATTTCGGCACATGACTACTTCATTTTTTGTGCCCAAGTCTTGGTCAGTATTCTAGTCCTGACTGTTATACTTTATTCCACTTTTTAGTCAAGTAAAATAATAAGATTGGCAAGAATTTGAACCATTATATCATGTGATAAGATGTTCAAGTACAGATCACTCTTTGAACCATTTACAACAATTATATATAGCTAATAATAATTATTAGCTAGAGGGATCAAAAATGAAATGAAGTAGTCATGTGCCGAAATTGAGACCATTCCTTGTTCCAATGCTTTTTACAGCACTGCCCATTCCTACACTGCTTATTTTTTTGAAATTTTTACTATCATATTATAAGCAAAGTTTTGTCCGTGTGTGTGTGTGTAACGGAGGGTCACCGGAAGTAATGTGACCTCGAGCTAAAACGCTACTTTTTCTTTGGACTGTGAAAAATGCAAGCTATAAAAAGTGTGCCTGCAGAACTAGCTTAGATAGTACTAGCCTAGGATAGAATCACAGGCGCTACAAGTAAGGCTAACTTTTTTTGAGATCGCTGACAAGGCTTACCAGTGGCGTATGTATCCGACGAAGTAGCGCTATAGAGAAGCCAATCTTTCACAAAAGAAGCGTAGCGCGGGGAGAACTTTCGCTTCTAGGAGTCTGCTTCTCTGTCGCTGTACACGAAACACAGCTAACCAGATAACGAGTTTCTTTGCCAGCTGATTGCAAAAATGGCGGAAGTCGGAAAAGGGTCGTTTGTGACGTCACGTAGTGAGGTAAATTGCTGAGCTGGCCAAAGCAAAGTAGCACCATAGCACTAAGGAGTGCATGTACACATGCAGCATTGGTTCCCTTTCCAATTGCTTATCCCAGTATTGATGTGATTGTTGTGTGTTGCTTCAACTGCAAAGGCTGTTCTAAGCCAACTGACCATAGAAGAATATTTATACACAATAGCTAAAAGGCCTTTGCTCCGCATCAATTTATTGTTTGAGTTACAGTATATAACTGATCCTACAAACATACACAAACAAGGAGTGGGCGAGCGAAGCGAGCCCCACTCCTTGTATAGACTATAATGATAATCCATTTTACTTATATTAAGGTACGTCAACAAGATGAAAGTCACTGGAGTAAGCCAATTAAGATGCAAATGAAAGGTATTATTATACCGTAAATCTTCTAAAAATTCGGCGCAAAAAAATTAAATACGTTCGAGCTTTGCCGAATTTTTAGAGATTATTCATCGCATGTGCCACGTGCGCATGCTCAATTGCGCTATTGCATATATATGTTAGTATATACACATGACGACCTTTGCCGAAAAATTAGAAGTAAACTTAATAAATCTGGTAAAGGGTGCCCGAATAATAAGAGGTGACGAATTTTTAGAAGATCTATATACGGTAGTAGCATGTCATTATCCATGAAAAAATTTTTTATAATATTGAAATAAGTTAATAATTTTAAATATTGCCTTCGTAATGATAATATTTATTATATCCTTATTATTCATATACAGCACAATGTGGAACAAATTCCATGTAAGTTATATAGTAATACTACTGCCAGTTGGTGTTATAATAATAATCGTGTTAATTATTTTGATATATTGCATGCAGACAAGAACTATCTTGCTCATCAACCGAATTATTTCAATATTATTCATACTCTCCCAACTTTGAAGACCCTTGTGGTGATGCAATTAAAAGCATTGTCATTTACCATAGTAGCTATGTCTACTCAATTCAAGTAACTTACAATCTTACTAATGGAACTGAATACATTGCACCAATACGTGGATACCCAAGATGGTCAAGGACAGTAGTGAACTTTGATGAAGGTGAAGAGATAGTGGCCATTTCTGGAGGATGGTACTCAAGACGATTAGTTCAATTGAAATTCCTCACCATGAAGCCCAATGGAGACCATCGTGTGTATGGTCCTTATGGTTCTAGACCAGTAAGAGATGAAAGCTTTGCTGTTAATGCTAATGTAGTCTCTTTCTTTGGATACGATACAGGTAGATACATTTATGCCATTGGTTTTAAATATATCCCAAGTGACCTATAGACTGCTGTAGCAATAGCTGTTTGAGTGTGATAATCACAGTTACAGGATCGATAATGTCATTGTTATTATGTGAACAGACTCTCCGTAACATTATCACGTGATTATTATTTATTATACGTCGGGGACGTACCTAGCTATGCGCTAGCTAGCAAGACTCTGGGTGCAAATTTGCGCATGCGCAGTAGCTACAAGATGAAGTTTCTTGTCTTTCTCCTCTGTGTCTGTTTGCTCTCGAGTGTCTCTGGAGATGCTCCAGGAGATGATTTCGCATGCACGTGTGCAATGTTGAGCATGCACATTTGTCATCCACAGCCTATTGATCTCAAGTCTTGTTAAGAGTATTCGTGATGACTCTTGTAATAATTTAAATTTTTGAGTCAACACAAATAAAATTTATTTATTTAAAAATACTATCAACAGTTACCAAAACAATAGGCATCTAGCTCAGGAGTGACTTAGGTGGACACAACCATAATTATAGTTCTAATCAAAACATAGTTACACAATAGGCAAACCAGGAGTATATTTGAAGGGCTCAGAACCAGAGTGGTCTAACCCACGAATCCCTGAATTCACCCCCCTTAAAGGGGAATACTCTTAAAATCCATTTCAAGAGCTGGAGATCATTTAGTAATTTGGAATTTTGGTCAATTTGGTAGAGGGGGGTGCATCATTTTTATTAATTTTTTGGGCTTTTTGGACAATTTCCCATATTTCATTCGGGGTTAGCCCACTATGGTTCTGAGCCCTTCATTTCTAGAATTAAATACAATAGTTACTGTGTGTTACACTCAGGGGGAAGCTCCTTGCGTTTCCCCCCTTCAATTGCTTGCGTGGAGTCAAGAATGCTGTCCTCAAAAAACTTCTTCTCCCTAGCTGTAGCTGTGAGTGCCTCAGCCATCCTCTCATTGGGCTCTTTCAGGCAATCTTTGAGGAATGCGTACTGACTGGCATCGGGGTCAAAGTTCTCCACAGTGTCATAACTAGTTGGTGCTTCGCTAAATGTCAGCATTGATGGTTTACTAGATAGCGTATCTAACTGCTCAGGGTCTTTGCTCGTCGGTGGAGGCTTCGAGGTGTATTGGCCTTCAATGCCAGACCAAAAGTTTTGCTGAGGGGCAGTAGCAGCTAAACTAGTTCCCGACAATGGTGCTGGGCGAGTTTTGGACGATTTTGATTCTTCTTTGTCTTCCGAAGATTCCGAAATAGCGTGTTCAATTTTTGGAGGAAAGTTTTTCCAAAACGTTACCGTCTTTTTCGCCTGTGATGCTTTTCCGCCATTAGTAGCAGTAAAGGTAGAAGGTACAGAATGAGATGGGTCTTTCTTAGTTGCTACAGTTTCTGAAACCGGCTCTTTGTTCAAGGGAGCGCTGATGCTAGTAGACCAGAGGGACGTTATTTTCTTATTAGGCTGAGATATTTTGCCACTCTCACTACCAGCAAAGAGAGACGGAGTTAGAGTGGATTCAGGTTTCTTTATAGGACCACTTACAGAAGTGGACTTGAAAGAAGATGAACTATGATTTGATGTAGATTTAAAATCATCAATCATACCAGGCCTAGAGGTTTGAGGTTGTGAATTGGTTTTAACTCCACCTGATGAGGATGGACCACTAGATCCACAACTGGGAGGGAATTTATAAGATAATAACGATTTCTTTTCAGTCGGAGCGGAGAAAAGTGACTTCTTTTCGGTCCTAGAAGACTGCTGATCCTTGCCAGTCACGTAAGAGGTGACGGGTTGAGATTTGAAATGTGAAGAAGCCGACTGAGCAGAGCTGGTAAAAGCAGAAGCCACTTTAGGCTTGGTCGATGTCATACCAGTCTTATCTTGAGAGTCTCTCGGTTTGGGTGGTGGTTTAGCCGAAGAAGATGAGGACAGTTTTTGTAAAAGTGAAGTGGGAGGTTTGGGCGACTCCTCTGTCCGATCATGAGAGGGGCGTGGTATTGAACTGTGAGGGTGTGAGGAGGGAAGGGGGTCGTCGGCTGTGACAGGTGGAGGTGGGAGGGGCTTGGAAGTGTCGTGGGCTGAAATGGAGCTGGCTCTCGATGCAGCTTCAAGGAGCTCTAGAGAAACAAAATTTTTTTCTAAACAATGAGGTTACGTTTCATAATTATAGCAGATAAATAGACCTTAAAAAACACACAAAAAAATGTATTTTATAGTCTAGGAAGGTTGTACGAAGTTGATACTAGCACCATTGATATCAGCTCAAAGAGATCTTTAAATGGTGAAGTTTTTACTAGATTTTCTTTTGTCAAATTCGTCTGTTACCATGAACTATAGCCCATTGTTAAGTGCAATTTTTTAGTGAAAAATTGTGACCTTCCTAGACTGAGATATGGACAGCTAAAAAATTCCCCAAACCAAAAAAAACAAACAGTTCACTACATACTAGACAGATTACACATTGGCGCTCACTCACCCTGACGCCTCCTTTCCTTGGCTCCACATGTACAAGCCTTCAAAATCTCTTCATATTTTGTCATAAAGATGTTTCTCTGTTTTCTATATCTCTTCATGTCCTCACTGAATGAGAGAGAGAGAGAGAGAGAGAGAGAGAGAGTAGCGAGCAGTGCACAGCGCACAGTACAGCGCATATTATACAATATAGCGCACAGTATACAGTATAGCGCACAGTACAGTGCACAGTATACAGTATAGCGCACAGTATACAGTGCACAGTGTACCATACACAGTATTATGGTATACAGTATACATGCAGCTATCGTTCACGTACACATCATATCCCTGTACAATTCTCTCTCTAAATTCCTCCTTTAGCTTGAGGTACTTCTCCTTCACCTCCTCCCTCTCTCTCTTCACCACCCTCAGCTCCTGTTCCATCTGGTAGAAGGCCAGACCAGTGACGGCCCCCGAACCATCCACTACTGGCTCCTTCGGAGGGTCAGGGAGGCACTCCAGACCTTGGATTCGGAGAATGAGCTTCTCATTTTGATCTTTGAGCTTCTCCACTCTGTTTGTGTGTGTGTGTGTGTGTGTGTGTGTGTGTGTTAGTAAGCATGTGTGTCAATAAGGATCATCAAAATTAAAAACACAACTGTAAAGAGAAAGGGGTCCAAAATAAGGCAAGAATGATTAAGCCTTCAACAAGAGTTTGCATATGCACATACTAGCCTCTTACAAAACAGCTATATTAGAAACTTACTTTGCATTCGATTCTGCTACAGTCCTTGTACACTCTTTCTGAGTATCAGCCATCTGAAGGGAAGATTGACACACACAGTAACAAGGCTAGAGAATCAGTAGAGGTAAAACATGCTCTGCTGAGCTGGCAGCAAGCGAGTGGATCATGTGATCAAATCCCATTGCAATGTATTGTGATCACATGACTGGAATGTGATTAACAGACTTGCTATGGATCATTTACCATTTCCTTTGTAGTGTCCAGTTCATTCTCCTTCTCCGTGAGTAGCTCATCAAGAACATCACATTTTCTTGTCTAAGAGAGAGAGAGAGAGAGAGAGAGAGAAGCTTGACATAGACATTTCAATGTACACCCCCACACCCACACTCCACACACAAACTCACCAGATAGTCCACCTTGTCAGCCAGAGTCCCATCATCCTGAGAGAAGAAAAAAAAAACATGATAACTCCACAATCACTTCTACAAAGCCTCTCAAACATTACCTCATCATCTGCTGTCCTTGTGGCGTCAATGTCCTTGCTTCTAGTGAACTTCCTCTTCTCTTCAGCTGCCAGTTTGAGATTTTGTTGAAGGGTCTCTAGAGAAGCTTCTAGTTCAGCTATCAATGTCTTTTTTGATTCCAACTAAAAAGGAAAAAAAATTATACATATTTAGTTAACCTTTGTGTATATGCATGGGATAATCTTGAACAAAAGTGTGTGATTTTTGTCTACCTCTTTGTTGAGATCTTCAATGTCACTCTCGAGATGGTTGCACTTCTCATCAGCTTCACTTTCAAACCACCTCGCCTCCTANTGTGTGTGTGTGTGTGTGTGTGTGTGTGTGTGTGTTAGTAAGCATGTGTGTCAATAAGGATCATCAAAATTAAAAACACAACTGTAAAGAGAAAGGGGTCCAAAATAAGGCAAGAATGATTAAGCCTTCAACAAGAGTTTGCATATGCACATACTAGCCTCTTACAAAACAGCTATATTAGAAACTTACTTTGCATTCGATTCTGCTACAGTCCTTGTACACTCTTTCTGAGTATCAGCCATCTGAAGGGAAGATTGACACACACAGTAACAAGGCTAGAGAATCAGTAGAGGTAAAACATGCTCTGCTGAGCTGGCAGCAAGCGAGTGGATCATGTGATCAAATCCCATTGCAATGTATTGTGATCACATGACTGGAATGTGATTAACAGACTTGCTATGGATCATTTACCATTTCCTTTGTAGTGTCCAGTTCATTCTCCTTCTCCGTGAGTAGCTCATCAAGAACATCACATTTTCTTGTCTAAGAGAGAGAGAGAGAGAGAGAGAGAGAAGCTTGACATAGACATTTCAATGTACACCCCCACACCCACACTCCACACACAAACTCACCAGATAGTCCACCTTGTCAGCCAGAGTCCCATCATCCTGAGAGAAGAAAAAAAAAACATGATAACTCCACAATCACTTCTACAAAGCCTCTCAAACATTACCTCATCATCTGCTGTCCTTGTGGCGTCAATGTCCTTGCTTCTAGTGAACTTCCTCTTCTCTTCAGCTGCCAGTTTGAGATTTTGTTGAAGGGTCTCTAGAGAAGCTTCTAGTTCAGCTATCAATGTCTTTTTTGATTCCAACTAAAAAGGAAAAAAAATTATACATATTTAGTTAACCTTTGTGTATATGCATGGGATAATCTTGAACAAAAGTGTGTGATTTTTGTCTACCTCTTTGTTGAGATCTTCAATGTCACTCTCGAGATGGTTGCACTTCTCATCAGCTTCACTTTCAAACCACCTCGCCTCCTAGAGAGAGAGAGAAGAGAGAGAGAGAGAGAGAGAGAGAGAGAGAGAGAGAGAGAGAGAGAAGCATCAAGCTCAATCTAAAGGTTCCTTCATCACTTACATCTCTTTCTTTGATGGTTTTCTTGATGAGTGTTTCCTTTTCCTCCAGACTTCTCTTAGCCTCTTCTAATGACGACTGCAAGTCTTCAGAGGAACACTTCTACAGGGAAAAAAAAACAACAACCCAAACAAATGATTATGAAAATACAAATTTCTAGCTGCATACATGTGCAAGATGATCACCCTCTCTCAACACCAACACACCCACACACATAATATGTAACAGCTCTACAAAGTAACTATACGATCATAAAATAGCTAAACACTGTTTAAAGGAACTCTATGTATGTACGTGTATGTATGTATATGGCGCATTTGTCAACAAAAACCGTCACAAAAAGTAACATATTTTATTTTTGGTAATTAAACAGCACTTATATAATGACACAGTTCATTTAACAATTACAGAAATTAACAAAATTGAGACCCAACATGTTTGCGTATTTTACAGACCATATTTCAGGCCTTCCAAAAAAAAAAATTATATTAAGGGATTGTATTCCCAAGAGCGACAACCTCGACGACATCTGCTGGGAAGAATGCCTCTCTTTCTTATATGGCCAAGGCTACTACAAAGTTGGTATGGGTTTAGACTGGTATGCAATATATGTTGCAAACATAAAGCTATGAATATCATTATGAATAGTAGCATAGGCTGCAACTATATCCTAGCCTCGTTCTCAGGCTTCCTCCCAGTGAATATTTAATGCATGTGCACGCAAAAATAGGAAGGGAGAGAGCCTGGTACGTGAAATCACGTGAATGACGTTGCCCGTAGAGAGAGTTAGTGTGGTTTCTCTTCTATAGAATCTCTGTGCTACGTCATTCACGTGATTTTGCATACCAGGCTCTGGCCGGAAATATTGACGGGGATTTTAATTTGACGGTTTGACGGTCAAAGTCAAAATCGTCAAATTTAAATCCGCCAATATTTTGGGCGCCGTATATGAATGTATTGTGCGCACGCACAAATCGTCAAATTTAAATTCGTCAATATTTTTATTTTATGTCCTGCGGAGCAAACCGTCAAATTTTTTGACCGTCAATATTTCTGGCTATATGGTTCACTTTTCCAAGTTGAAATTTTAGACCAGGAACTGTTATATTAGCTCAAGTCAAGGTACAAGCGTCAACTACACTCAAAAGTGGAAAGAAAGCAGCGAAAACTGTGAGCACCATCTATAGAGCCCTTGCTCGGATCAAACAAGATCTATGCTCAAGCTCAACCACATGCAACTTCACTCACTACTCAAACTTTAAGTTATTCTAAATTAGCAAACACAAAAAATTGAACAAATGATGAAAAAACCACAAACGGTATAATGATACAATAGTTAGAGCTCAAAGTTTGCAAGTGATCAAATGAGAGATGGGCAATCAATCAATGCATACAAAACACCATCATACAAGAATTTTAGAACATATACGTATTTTGTTAACAGATCTAGACTGGCAGTGCATAATACATGTATAAAATACCCACCACACTCTGGAACAAGGATATATAATATTATGTAGGCCTGAACAAAACTACCAAAGACAATAATCACAGGGGCACGTAGTTCTCACCCATCTTGAGTGTATAGCACACCAACTACGATAATTTGTAAACTTTTGTGTCAAAAAAGGGCATTTCCATTATATTTGTTTATGTTGCAGACCATGGTGGGTCTTCCAAAAAAAACTACGGTAATATCCAACAAACAATAGAAGTAGAAACTAAATGCCATAAATGCAAGCAGGTCCTTTATATGGCCCAGGTCACTACAAAGTTGGTATGGGTTTAGGTTGGTATGCAGTAAACTATACATGTGGTTTTGAGGTCATGTATGAATATCATTATGAACATCATTAGAGCCACAATACAAAATGCTTGTGAAATACTTCGACCTAGGCATTTCAGTTCACATTTTTGAATCCTTATTTGTACACTTCTATTTTATAACAGTCACTAGCTGTTTTGAAAGGGTATAAACCTGTTTTCCAGAGCTATTATCAATGTTAGTAATAACTTTAGGTTTTGGTTTTGCAGACCTTGGTATAGGCCTTCCAAAAAATGAAACTACAAAGGTGGTGTATAAAAGTGATCAAAGCAAGACCCCCTCAGACGATACAAACTGTCACTTGCAGGCCCCTTTATATGGCCCAGGGTGTTGCAAAGTTGGTATGGGTTTAGGTTGGCACTTAGCAAAGTGATTGTGAATATCATTATGAATACCATAGACCACTAAATCAACCTACCTGTATACTAGGCTATTTACTATTTCACAGTATTTTGTTAGCATGTCGATCTACACTGCATAATTTATAACACTAACCAAACCCTCAAACAAAATTACCAGAAACAATAATCACAGGGGCACGTAGTTCTCACCCATCTTGAGTGTATAGCACACCAACTACCATAATTTGTAAACATTTGTTTCAAAAGAGGGCATTTCTAATAAAATGTACATGTAATGAGGCTTGTTTTGTTTTTGGGTTGAATTGGGCATTAAATTTTAGCAGTACAAAAGCCATCTAGCAATACACTCACCATTTGCCTGTCTTTGATGGAGTGTTTGAGAGAGTCCAGTTCTCCCTGGAGACTATCAATGAGAGATATCTTCTCCTGCAGCTAGAGTGGGAGGGAGGGAGGGAGAGAGGAAGCAGTATCAGTAAATCAATGGAGGTCATAATTCATACAGCACCAGATTTTGATAAAGCTTGGAAAATGTAGTTAGCCTCATTCCTTGTGTGCTGCTAGTATTGATTTATCATGTTGACGACCCTTACCAGTTACACATTCTTACATAATATGTGTCCGGTAAAGATTGTCAATGTAATAAATCAATTTTTGAGCAGCAGCAGCAGCAAAGAGCCTCGAAACAAGGCTAGCGTACAAGCATATACCATACTGTTATTACAGCGGGAAATTTTGCGGTGTTTCACTTTCGTGAATGTCTCACGTCAAACATTTTGGTGCTTTAACTCTTTTAACTCTCAAAAATGAGCTATGCGACGGCCATACAGTATGTGTACATTACGGAGAATTTCGTGCATTAAAACTTTTGCAGATGGATCGTGATCCACAAAAGTTCAACATCGTGAAACTTTCCTGCTATACGGTAGGTACTATTTAGAGATCAAGAGTCACAAACTGATAGTAAAGTGTACCTCTTTGTTGAGATCTTCAATGTCATTTTCGAGATGGTTGCATTTTTCATCAGCTTCACTTTCAAACCACCTCGCCTCCTAGAGAGAGAGAGAGAGAGAGAGAGAGAGAGAAGCATCAAGTTCAATCTAAAGGTTCTTTCATCACTTACATCTCTCTCCTTGATAGTTTTCTTGATGAGAGCTTCCTTTTTCTCCAGACTTCTCTTAGCCTCTTCTAACGATGACTGTAACTCTTCACTAACGGAACACTGAGAGGAACACTTCTACAGAAGGGTGTGTGTGTGTGTGTGCATGTGTGACAAATTTGCATATGTAAGACATGATATTACACACACACACACCTCTTTCAATACAGCAATCTGTTGCTGCAACTCCTGAACCACAGAAGAAGAAGCATCATCCTTCTCTTTGAACTCCACCTGTATAATATACAATACAGACAATTTACAGTACAATTTCTGTCCAGATAGGGACACTCTATTATAAACCTCTCAACAAAGGACAATTTTTGGTTCCCAAAAATTCCAATTCCCCATTATAGTAATACAAACAGAACCTCCGAGAAGAGGACAACCTCTCTACAAAGGACAAATAGCTAAATTTATATTGTCCCCAAAGTGTTCTTTATTTGGAAGTTTCACTGTAGATACAATGTGTAGTATATAGGTATATTGGCAAAAAGCTTAATTTTTGCAGACCTTGGGTATAGGCCTTCCAAAAAAAAGTTGGAACATAACATTCCACCAGACTTCTCAAAAGTTGTCAACTTCCTTATATAGACTTCCAGATTGGTGCCTTTTATATGACCCAGGCTGCTACAAAGTTGGTATGGGTTTACATTGGAATGCAATTAAGATATTGCCTGACCATGAATACGCTTTGATTTATCATACATACATATTTCTGCATCTTATTTGAGGTGTAAGGTATTCATAATGATATTCATAGCCTTGTAATCGTATTCACGAGCAATATCATCTAAACCCATACCAACTTTGAAGCACTTTGTGCTAGATAAAAGGCTTAGGCTTGAAGCAATACTACCAGAGCATCATAGATAGCTTGGAGAGCTTTGTGTTCAAATTTTCTTTTTTTTGGAAGGCCACTTTGGCCTGTACAACTAAAAAAAAAAAAAAAAAAATTCAAGTAATAACTATATAATACCATAGATTTGAAAGTTTTGCTAGTTAAATTTCCCTATTACATATCTATGGTACTGCATAGCAAAAACTTTTGTACATAACATTATGAAGAAATTTTTACAATAGGCTAACAAGTGGTGTTGTTGTTTTTTTTATGTGTGTCACTGAATTTTAGTTGTCGTAAACTACGGAATATCTATAATGCTTCTTGAATCATGGCTTGAGACTCATAACTATTCATCTTTTTCCTGATCAATCAATAATGCCATCATGACATGTAAACTGATTTTGCGAAGCCAAAGAACGCACAACAACCACTAGAAAGAAAAAAAAAAAGTTGTTTTTTTACACTTTTATCAGCAGACCTTTCCAGGCCTTCCAAAAAAAGGCATTTTCCTGAACAGGAAAATTGATAGACTAAAACACAGAGCTGATGTGAACACCTTTCACAACTTTTTGGTCCTTTTATATGTCCCAGGTTGCTACAAAGTCGGTATGGGTTTAGGCTGGAATGTATTATAAGCCATGAATATCATTATGAGGTACACTGAACATGACAAGACAAAAACAGCACAATTTAGTGTTAGCTTGGAACCTATAGCTCACCATTTGTCTGTCTTTGATGGAGTATTTGAGAGAGTCCAGTTCTCCCTGGAGACTATCAATGAGAGATATCTTCTCCTTGAGCTAAAGTGAGAGAGAGAGAGAGCAGTATTATATCTTTATGCTTACAGCAAAATGTGTAAAGTAACCTCTTTGTTGAGTACTTCAATGTCATTCTCAAGTTGATCACACTTGAATTCAGTTTCACTTTCAAACCACCTTGCCTCCTTGAGAGAGAAAGAGAGAGAGAGAGAGAGAGAGAGAGAGAGAGAGAGAGAGAGAGAGGAAGAGAGAGAGAGAGAGAGTAGCATCAAGCTCAATCGAAAGGTTCCATCATCACTTACATCTCTCTCTTTGATGGTTTTCTTGATGAGTGCTTCCTTTTCCTCCAGACTTCTCTTAGCCTCTTCTAACGATGACTGCAACTCTTCACTCACACAGCACTGAGAGGAACACTTCTACAGAGCAAAAAATGAAACACGAATAGCACGATTATGCAAATGCAACTAAAACAATTACAATGCTGTACGTACAGTATTAAAAAAATGTCATCAGGAATACAGGAAAAACAAAAGATATAGTACAACATCTTTTGCAAAATTTTGGGCCAAGGATAATCACAACATGCATGTAAATACACACACACCTCATTCAACATGACAATCTTTTGCCGCAACTCTTGAATGGTAGAAGACTCTTCCTTCTCTTTAAGCTCCACCTGTACATAAACAATTAACAAAGAAAAGTGAATTAGCTAGAGTTATAAATTTTCGAGGAGCATGAACTTCGCTGTTTTTGTGGATCGTCTGCAATCCGCGAAGATTTTACCTACGAAATTTTGGGATCATGTTGTGATTACAATTTTTTGAAAAATATAACTCATTATTACAAAACATCCTCTGCGGTCAAAGGGTTAAGAATCGCTTAGATGTACACCAAAATCACCACCCTAGTATACAGTATTTGAAGGTTGAAAGATTTTTCCTCCCAATCATTAGTGTACCAAGAGCAAACTCACGTAGAAAACTTTAGCTTTCACTAAAGCTTCTATGTGTTTCTGCCCAAGAAAAACTTCAAAGTTGTTGGTATTGGATTAGATAAGCATGGATTTTTGAGGCTATGAACATCATTATGAATAGCAAAGCACAATAAGTGTCAGACAAATATTTCAATGTAGCAATGTTTCCCACAAAGAGGGGTAGGGGCGTATAAAACTACTAATTTTTTTTTAGAGAATTCTAAGTAACTCCCCCCATCTTTACTTTTGTCCTGGGGGAACACTGGTGTAGAGAAGTTGCAAAATCAGTGTTAAACTTTCTTCACAGACCATGGTTGGCCTTCCAAAAAAAAAAAAAAAGGAAATGATCCTCTTAACTAAAGTTGGTCTCACTGCAATCAATATTGCAATATGTTGGTCCTTTTATATGGCCCAGGTTGCTACAAAGAAGGTATGGGTTTGGGTTGGAATGCCATCAAGAGACCATGAATATCGTTATAAATACCACAGACCACAACATGTGTACTTTACATGTGTAAGTTGAAAGAACGCACATTAATTGTGCAGGCTCATTTTTTTATTCATTTGAAGAAAATATCGGTAAAGGGTAGGCTTGGAAAGAAGCTAGTTATACATTTTAGTTAGAAAGTTTCTAAGATATCAAAAAACACAAATTTCCCAGGTTCTAATGTAGAGTTAGCGAGAATTTTCTAACTTCTGCATTAACACATGAGAAGCAATATTCAGTCTCACCACTTGTCTGTCTTTGATGGAGCGTTTGAGAGAGTCCAGTTCTCCCTGGAGACTATCAATGAAAGACATCTTCTCCTTGAGCTAGAGTGGGAGGGAGAGAGATTTAGTATCAGCCAGGTGTACATGTACGTCAAGCTAAAAGAAGTACAATACCTCTTTGTTGAGATCTTCAATGTCACTCTCGAAGTTGCTGCACTTTTCATCAGCTTCACTTTCAAACCACCTCGCCTCCTNCTTGACGAGAGCTTCCTTTTCCTCCAGACTCCTCTTAGCCTCTTCTAACGATGACTGCAAATCTTCACTCACACAACACTGAGAGGAACACTTCTACAGAGAGGGAAAAAAAACAAAAACATCTGCATCATACCACACACTCTATACACCACAGAGTGTATATGTGGCAAGTGCATATACACACATATGTATCTCTATCTATACGAACCTCAGTCATCAAGGTTAGCTGATGTTGCAATTCTTTTAGTGATAATTCTGTAGCTGCAAGTTTCTCCTGATGTAAAAAATGAAAAGAAAGAAAAAAACAAAATGCTAAATACTTGTAGCAATCAACTTGCAGTAGAGGTACCAGTTGTTCTGTAGATATTCTCTGAGCTTCTTCTTCAGCTGTGGAGCACTGAAAGGAAAAATAAGGAGGAACAGGGCTACATAATAACGCATATACATCGGCTAAAGTCCAGCTGGTTAGAGAATACCGGCGGAAGTGAAATAATGCGATTCGTGCAATATTTTTCTTATGGGACAAAAATTAAAAGCTAACTTTTGACTGGTAAGGTGTACACACAGTACACAGTACACAGTACAGTATATGCAGTACGCAGTTGCAGTGCGCAGTACGCAGTATGCAGAGCGCAGTACGCAGATAGCAGTTGCAGTACGCAGTGCGCAGTTGCAGTGCGCAGTACGCAGTATGCAGTGCGCAGTTGCAGTGCGCAGTATGCAGTACGCAGTTGCAGTGCGCAGTACGCAGTTGCAGTGCGCAGTACGCAGTATGCAGAGCGCAGTGCGCAGTATGCAGTTGCAGTACGCAGTATGCAGTACGCAGTTGCAGTGCGCAGTATGCAGAGCGCAGTGCGCAGTATGCAGTGCGCAGTTGCAGTGCGCAGTACGCAGTACGCAGTTGCAGTACGCAGTGCGCAGTTGCAGTGCGCAGTACGCAGTACACAGTATGCAGTATACAGTATACAGTGACACTAGGCACTAGATTTTTTGCTCAACTTTCCTCAACTACTATAGGAGAAATTTAGTGCTTGCTGTCAATAATGTCACCCCCAAGGTACTATAAGAGAACTTTAGTGACAGGCCATTATAATGCTCCCCAAGAAAATTTAGTGCACATCACTAAATTTTCCCTATCACACTACCGTATAGCGGGAAAGTTTCGCGGGGTTTAACTTTCGCGGTTTTCGCGGATCACGATCCATCCGTGAAAGTTTTTATCCGCGAAAATTTTCGAAATGTATTATACGTATGGGCTTGTGCACAGCTCATCCACGAAAGTTAAACTGCAAAAATGTTTGACTAGAGACTTCCGCGAAAGTTTGACACTGTGAAACTTTCCCGCTATACGATATATAGGAAAAATTTAGTGCCTATAGTGTCACTAAATTTTCCCTTAAGTATATAGGAAAAAAAAAAAACTAATAATGACATTTTATCCATACCCGGAATGGATGATTCAGACAATAAGACTGAAAAGTATAAGCTTACATGTACATGTAAATACTGCATCCACACATGCATGCACACACACACACACAC